>CM055757.1:6996865-7024365 GCA_029465975.1 Dallia pectoralis
CAGACCGGTAGGTAGAAGATGTGTTACCGCTAGAGTCAGACCGGTAAGTAGAAGATGTGTTACCGCTAGAGTCAGACCGGTGAGTAGAAGATGTGTTACCGCTAGAGTCAGACCGGTGAGTAGAAGATGTGTTACCGCTAGAGTCAGACCGGTGAGTAGAAGATGTGTTACCGCTAGAGTCAGACCTGTGAGTAGAAGATGTGTTACCGCTAGAGTCAGACCGGTGAGTAGAAGATGTGTTACCGCTAGAGTCAGACCGGTAAGTAGAAGATGTGTTACCGCTAGAGTCAGACCTGTGAGTAGAAGATGTGTTACGGCTAGAGTCAGACCGGTAAGTAGAAGATGTGTTACCGCTAGAGTCAGACCGGTGAGTAGAAGATGTGTTACCGCTAGAGTCAGACCGGTGAGTAGAAGATGTGTTACCGCTAGAGTCAGACCGGTGAGTAGAAGATGTGTTACCGCTAGAGTCAGACCTGTGAGTAAAAGATGTGTTACGGCTAGAGTCAGACCGGTAAGTAGAAGATGTGTTACCGCTAGAGTCAGACCTGTGAGTAGAAGATGTGTTACGGCTAGAGTCAGACCGGTAAGTAGAAGATGTGTTACCGCTAGAGTCAGACCGGTGAGTAGAAGATGTGTTACCGCTAGAGTCAGACCGGTGAGTAGAAGATGTGTTACCGCTAGAGTCAGACCGGTGAGTAGAAGATGTGTTACCGCTAGAGTCAGACCGGTGAGTAGAAGATGTGTTACCGCTAGAGTCAGACCTGTGAGTAGAAGATGTGTTACCGCTAGAGTCAGACCTGTGAGTAGAAGATGTGTTACCGCTAGAGTCAGACCGGTGAGTAGAAGATGTGTTACCGCTAGAGTCAGACCGGTAGGTAGAAGATGTGTTACGGCTAGAGTCAGACCGGTGAGTAGAAGATGTGTTACCGCTAGAGTCAGACCTGTGAGTAGAAGATGTGTTACCGCTAGAGTCAGACCTGTGAGTAGAAGATGTGTTACCGCTAGAGTCAGACCGGTGAGTAGAAGATGTGTTACCGCTAGAGTCAGACCTGTGAGTAGAAGATGTGTTACGGCTAGAGTCAGACCGGTGAGTAGAAGATGTGTTACCGCTAGAGTCAGACCTGTGAGTAGAAGATGTGTTACCGCTAGAGTCAGACCGGTGAGTAGAAGATGTGTTACCGCTAGAGTCAGACCGGTGAGTAGAAGATGTGTTACCGCTAGTGTCAGACCGGTGAGTAGAAGATGTGTTACCGCTAGAGTCAGACCGGTGAGTAGAAGATGTGTTACCGCTAGAGTCAGACCGGTGAGTAGAAGATGTGTTACCGCTAGAGTCAGACCGGTGAGTAGAAGATGTGTTACCGCTAGAGTCAGACCGGTGAGTAGAAGATGTGTTACCGCTAGAGTCAGACCTGTGAGTAGAAGATGTGTTACCGCTAGAGTCAGACCGGTGAGTAGAAGATGTGTTACCGCTAGAGTCAGACCGGTGAGTAGAAGATGTGTTACCGCTAGAGTCAGACCGGTGAGTAGAAGATGTGTTACCGCTAGAGTCAGACCGGTGAGTAGAAGATGTGTTACCGCTAGAGTCAGACCTGTGAGTAGAAGATGTGTTACCGCTAGAGTCAGACCGGTGAGTAGAAGATGTGTTACCGCTAGAGTCAGACCGGTGAGTAGAAGATGTGTTACCGCTAGAGTCAGACCGGTGAGTAGAAGATGTGTTACCGCTAGAGTCAGACCTGTGAGTAGAAGATGTGTTACCGCTAGAGTCAGACCGGTGAGTGGAAGATGTGTTACCGCTAGAGTCAGACCGGTGAGTAGAAGATGTGTTACCGCTAGAGTCAGACCGGTGAGTAGAAGATGTGTTACCGCTAGAGTCAGACCGGTGAGTAGAAGATGTGTTACCGCTAGAGTCAGACCTGTGAGTAGAAGATGTGTTACCGCTAGAGTCAGACCTGTGAGTTGAAGATGTGTTACGGCTAGAGTCAGACCGGTAAGTAGAAGATGTGTTACCGCTAGAGTCAGACCGGTGACAGTGACAGGCTGCAGGGTGGGGTCTGTCTGGTGTTTCCTGTACGTCAGGCGGTACTGGAAGATCCTCCCATTGGGCTGTCCCGGCTGGGTCCACTTCACCTGCACAGAAAACGCACCTGCAAGCACACAGTCACACACACAGTCATTCACACAGTCACGCACGAGGCATGCACACAGTGTCGGACACACAGTCACGCACGCAGTCATGTACGCAGTCACACACACAGTCACGCACACAGTCACGCACACGGTCACGCACACAGTCAAGCACACAGTCAAGCACACAGTCAAGCACACAGTCAAGCACACAGTCAAGCACACAGTCACAACCACAGGGGACAACATTGTTCCTTCCCTGGTGAGATTGTTTTAGGTGTATTAGAGCTCTCTCTTTCACTAGTGGGTGCTTACCCGTAGGTGTGACTAAGGGAGGAGCCATTTCCTCTGGCCCCGCCTCCATGGTGACGGCTGAAGCCCATTTGCTGTTTGTGGAGCCCTGGGAGTTGTGGGCGTGAACTTTGTACTGGTACTGACTGAAGGGCCTGAGGGCGTCACTGGCGTCTATGAACTCTAGCGGTCCATTGGACCAGATAAACACCAGCAGGTCCTCCTGAGTCCCCACTGGTCGCCTGCCAGGAAACATAGAACAAAGGGAGTAACACAACACACCCCTTTCTAAATAGTGAATTTACAAGAGAGATAGAAAGAGACAAAATGAAGGAGATGAAAAAGCAGGGAGAAAGAGAAAAGAGGGGGAGAGAAGAGTGGTGAGAATTAGAGAGAATAAGATAGAGAGAAGTGGTGAAAATGAGAAAGAGGAGAACATGGTCTTACCTGATGGAATAAAACCCATACATCTATCAGAGTCTATTAATGTACAGTCACATATAGAGACAGGTCAGACAGGTTATCTGGGATGTGCCAGGCTAATTCACCATTGATATCTATGTCTGGTTTAACTACGTGTGACTTCCTCGTCCGGATGTGAAGTTATTCTTTCCTCCACCTGTATGCTAATGACGTTTCCACAGGACTTATCAGGGCTTAGATACTCATGACCCTGCATACTGATACCACTGGTCAACAACATGCACCTGACCTTGACCGCAGACACACACACACACACACACCCATTGTACACACACACACATTGTACACACACACACACATACACACAGCACCAATGTAGCGCGGATTCAACTACATCACTAAACACTTAAATACACTAAGCTGGCTAACAAACGCTGAAATCATGTCCCCCAGGTGGACTAAATGAACACAATAAACACAGGAAATGCAAAATCTCTCCCGTCTAGACTAAAATGTAAGTTGCAGATGAAGATGTTCTTACTATTAGGTTAATACCTGCATATTAGTGTATTTTGCCAGTGAATTCATGGTTATTCCCTGTGTTTATAGGTTATTAACTGTGTACGAATGTCTATTCCCTGTGTTTAATGCTTATTACCTGTGTATGAAGGGTTATTACCTGTGTATGAAGGGTTATTACCTGTGTATGAAGGGTTATTACCTGTGTATGAAGGGTTATTACCTGTGTATGAAGGGTTATTACCTGTGTATGAAGGGTTATTACCTGTGTATGAAGGGTTATTACCTGTGTATGAAGGGTTATTACCTGTGTATGAAGGGTTACTACCTGTGTATGAAGGGTTACTACCTGTGTATGAAGGGTTACTACCTGTGTATGAAGGGTTATTACCTGTGTATGAAGGGTTATTACCTGTGTATGAAGGGTTATTACCTGTGTATGAAGGGTTATTACCTGTGTATGAAGGGTTATTACCTGTGTATGAAGGGTTATTACCTGTGTATGAAGGGTTACTACCTGTGTATGAAGGGTTATTACCTGTGTATGAAGGGTTACTACCTGTGTATGAAGGGTTATTACCTGTGTATGAAGGGTTATTACCTGTGTATGAAGGGTTATTACCTGTGTATGAAGGGTTATTACCTGTGTATGAAGGGTTACTACCTGTGTATGAAGGGTTACTACCTGTGTATGAAGGGTTATTACCTGTGTATGGAGGGTTATTACCTGTGTATGGAGGGTTATTACCTGTGTATGAAGGGTTATTACCTGTGTATGAAGGGTTATTACCTGTGTATGAAGGGTTATTACCTGTGTATGAAGGGTTATTACCTGTGTATGAAGGGTTATTACCTGTGTATGAAGGGTTATTACCTGTGTATGAAGGGTTATTACCTGTGTATGAAGGGTTATTACCTGTGTATGAAGGGTTATTACCTGTGTATGAAGGGTTATTACCTGTGTATGAAGGGTTATTACCTGTGTATGAAGGGTTATTACCTGTGTATGAAGGGTTATTACCTGTGTATGAAGGGTTATTACCTGTGTATGTAGTAGGCTGTGATAAGTCCGTTAGGCTTGCAGGGTGGGTTCCATCGGACCTGGAGAACCCGGGGCCCTAACGCTGTCACTGTGGGAGGTTCTAAGTCCTCTGGGGGGGCCTCAAAGGTCCGGATGAACACACCCTCACCCACCCCGCACCCGTCTGACGAAGAGAGAGATTGAGAAAGAGGTGGAGAAAGAAAAGAACAAGGGACAACATTAGGCTTCATACCATGTGCACAACTTCTCTACTTTCAGTTCTGTCTGAATGCCTAAGCTGTTATTGAGTTAACTGATCTGAAGTCAGCCATAAACACCACCCAGGGTGGAGTGCCTGTGTACCGGCTTGGCAGGCCCGGACTCTGATATGGTACTGCGTGTCGGGCTCCAATCCAGAAACACTGGAGTGCTGCTGGTCTCGCCCCGCTGCGCGCGTCACAGACCCGGCACTTCCTGGATTTAACAGGACGTAGTAGGACACGGGAAGGCCGGCGTTAAACACACCTGAGAAATGAAGAGAGAGCGATAGAGACGGAGAGAGAAACATTAAGACGCGCGCGGGAGATGGAGTTAGGACACGTGCCCAGAAGAGAGATGGATCGTTTGAATTGGGACATCTGAATCGCCCATCCTGTACACGAACCCGAAGACAATACGCGGTGCACAGTTTCATTGACCAATCATCCGAACTCACGTATATATATCCTGCCTTTGACCACGACGCCCGCCACGCGGCGGATTTACTACGGCATTGTGGGTAATTTAGTGGGACCTGAACGTGGTCAGAGGGACAGTGCATCATGGTCAGAGTGACTGGTATGGATGAGAGCGGAGAGTAAATGAACCGGGGAGACGGTCCGTGTCTGTCTCTCTGTCTGTTTGCAGAGCGGCGGAAGAGATATATGGGAGGTCAGGTACAGACAAATCCCCTCTCACCCCATCCACACCTCTGTGTGTGT
The DNA here is from genome assembly GCA_029465975.1 of Dallia pectoralis. Classification (NCBI taxonomy): domain Eukaryota; kingdom Metazoa; phylum Chordata; class Actinopteri; order Esociformes; family Umbridae; genus Dallia; species Dallia pectoralis. The sequence goes on from CM055757.1 coordinate 7,002,224, forward strand.
GTGTGTGTGTGTAAAGAGGAAATAGTTTGTGTGTGTTTTGTCGTCAGTGTTTGGCTACGGTGGTGTGTGTGTGTGTGTGTATGTGTGTTTTGTCGTGAGTGTTTGGCTATGTGCGTACGCAGTCTCGGGCTATGATTGTCTGCCTGAAGTAATCCATCTCTAAATATTATCTTCTCATTACGTGTGTTTACTCTGAGGAGGTTGGCAGGGGCCTCCAATAGGGGGAGATCACACAGACACCTCCACAGCCCGGGCCATTCTACTGTCATTACAGGTTCATTCTCAAAGACGGGAAGTATTCGCCTGCTCTCTTACGCTTGGTTAGGCCGCTGGACCGTGCCAGTGTGTGTGTGTGTGTGTGTGTGTGTGATTACGTGCATGCTTTCAAGCATGTGTGTGTGTGTGTGTGTGTGACAGATGCTTACTGAAGGGTCTCTCCTGGCTGCTGTGGCCTGCCATTACTCCTGATTAGACTCTGTGTGGAGTTGAAAGTGGGAAAGTGTAAAGCTGCTGATTAGCTGTAAATAATAGAACTTAAGCATAGTGCCCGTTGGACCTCGCTGGCAGCAAGGCAGAGATCAAAGTAGGGTGTTACACGGCCTGTGTGTGTCTGTGTGTGTGTGAGAGCATTTGTGTGTGTGTGTGTGTGTGTGTGTCTCGTCAGAAAGCTACATCTGCTGAGGGAGAAGCTATGAGGAAAGGTGAATAATTTAAGTTTTTCATTTGTTAAGATAATCAGGCCATTCTCAACACATCCCGGATCTCATGAATGTTGAATGACCTATCAGGCTACAGTTGGCGTGAATTATGGAAAGGCACATCTGATGGGAATATTAACGCAGTCTATGTGTGGGTGTGTGTGCGAGTGTGTGTGTATGTGTGTGTGCGCGTGGAGTTGGAGGCGGAGACTAGGGTGTCGGGACAGGAAATCAAAGACAGGTTTATTGACAGGTCGGCTTGGTCACATGTATTCTCCTGGGTAATGTCACATGTGTATTTGATCCCATCTCACTCTGGGTGGAGCAGCACCCCAGGACTGACCTTTCCACATCACCAGTAAGGAAAAGACAGCTTGACTCCGTTCCAGATGATTTCTCCTTTAGCGATCAGCTGACTAGAGCTGCCATACTGTATACCCTCAACATGGCCACGTAGCGAATGGGCTGTGAGTTGCCTGAAGGACATACTGTATATTACCCAGCGGCCTGGTTCGGTGGGCGGAACTTACCTGGGGTTCCCCAGGAGACCAACAGAGAGTGGGGGCCGGACACGGTGACATTATGAGGGGGCGGGATTTCCAGAGGGGTGAAGGCTGGTGTCTGGACGACGTACCTGTCACTCAGACCACTACCGCCCCCTGTGCTGGCCTCCAGTGTGTACACACATCTAGAAACAGGACAGGGAGATGTTTTAGGACCAGCAGTTTGTCATGGGTCACTATTCTAGTCTGGACCTGACAAAGCAGGGTTAGGACATAGCAGTGCACACACACACACACACACACACACACAGACACAAAAGCCTAAACAATTGTAATTGTAATATAGATCATGTATTTACAGTATGAAGCCATATCTAGTGGTGTGTCATGTAATTGTATTTATTTCAACAGCACACCAGACTCAAGTAGACACTAGTAGCCCCAGTTATCAAGGCTGACTTAAAACCCAAGTGTTAGTCTGTACATGCCTGTGACTGTTAGAATACACCGCACTTAGAAGGCCTCAAAACGACCACATTGCCTCTCTCTCTCTCTGTCTCTGTCTCACACACCCACGCACGCACAAGCGCGCACACACATACACACGCACATGAACATTAATGATATCAGAGTACAGATTTTCCTTTTATCGGGGGTAGGCCAGCGCTGTTAGGGCCTACATTAGCTGTGTAAGTGGGACACATTTAACATTAGAAGCGTTTAACTCCCTGTACAGTCCACACAACCCCATTAATGGCTGTACATTAGCTATTGTTCCAGCGCATTTAGAAGAGGACCAATGAGCAGTTATATGGAGGTTAGACCAACGAAACACTCACAACTTCTGATTTGTCACTGTCAACTGTTTCATAGTAGAATACACGAAAAGGGAGAGGGGGAGAGGAGGAGAGGGAAGGAGAGGGAGGGTGAGTGTGGGAGAGACATAAAGAGTGAGAGGGGGAGAGAGGAGGAGAGGGAAGGAGACGGAGGGGAGTGTGGGAGAGACATAAAGAGTGAGAGGGGGAGAGAGGAGGATGTTTATGGAAGTGGAGTTTGGAAATACTTTATTCTGTCTGGGTGACTATAAATACTCCGGAGGATATCGGAGGAAATCAGTGCATACGTATGTGTGTATAAATGTGTGTGTATGTGTGTATAAATGTGTGTGTGTGTGTATACATGTGTGTATGTGTATAAATGTGTGTATACATGTGTGTGTGTGTGTATACATGTGTGTGTGTGCGTAGAAATGTGTGTGTGTGTGTATACATGTGTGTGTGTGCGTAGAAATGTGTGTGTGTGTGTATACATGTGTGTGTTAGTGTGTGTATATACATGTGTGTGTATGTGTTTATAAATGTGTGTGTGTGTGTGTATAAATGTGTGTGTGCGTACCAGGGTCAGACCGGGGGGAGAGGTTAATTCCCTCGTCATCACAGACACTTCCTTCTCTGGTGAGTTAAGTGACAGCTATTCAACATTGTCATAAATAATCAATGACCATGGAGCAGACCACTTTACACACACACACGCACACACACGCACACACGCGCGCAAACAGCTCTGGGGTAATAGGGCCAGTGCACTCTGTGTAATTCTTGGTGCACAGCTAAATTGAGAAAAGAAAGGCAGAGAGAAAAAAGAGGTAGAAAGGAAAGAGAGAAAACGAGGGAGTGGTTGGGACAAGTATGCCTCCTGGCAGGTTATCTAGAATTACAAAGTGTGTGTGTGTGTTCTCAAAGTGTGTGTGCGTGTGTTCTCAAAGTGTGTGTGTGTGTTCTCAAAGTGTGTGTGCGTGTGTTCTCAAAGTGTGTGTGTGTGTTCTCGGGAATTAAGGAAAACGTCAAAGATGTCTCCTTTTCCAAAGGATGGAATGCAGACAAACGGACAAGAGGGACTTATAGATGAGGAAGGCAAGTTTGGGAGGGATACAGGATGAAGATACGGAGGATGAATGAACGGGGTGAGGGAAAGGGATTTAGGAATGAGGAAGACGAAGATGGGAAGGATAAAGTGTGAGTAAGATGATGACGTGATGGACGAGTGATGAGGACGAGGAGGGAGGAAACAGGTGATTAGAAAGTGAAGATCTCCAAAAGCTTTGATCGGTCGCATGCAGTAACACTGTTTTAGATATGCAGTTATCCTTAATGGCACGTTGTATATGTTGTTATTTGTGCAAAACAGGAAGCTCAGAAGGTCTAAAGAACCGCGGTCTCAGTGGATTTCCCTGTATAAAAGGAGGTACATTAAAATTGTGGTTTGGCTGTCGTGTCATCATCATTAGATGGGCGTATTCTGCCAGACACAATGTGTTCCATTAGCCTGTCAAAGTCTAAGCAGCGTCTAATGATACCGTCGCTATCATAGGAAAACACAATAAATATCCTGGAGAGAAATTGTTTTATGTAATTTCATTTTAAACACATAGAAACACTACAAAGAAACAGCTACATGCTGTATCTTTCATGTAAGCGTCTTTAACCCCAGACGGCTCCCAGACACAAACCAGACGGCTCCCAGAGGCAAACCCAGAGGCAACCCAGAGGACTAACACAAAGACATACAGTGACATATATATTACCACACCTGGTGTTGGGCCGCAGTTGTGTGTGTGTGTATTACCACACCAGGTGTTGGGCCGCAGTTGTGTGTGTATTACCACACCTGGTGTTGGGCCGCATTTGTGTGTGTGTGTATTACCACACCTGGTGTTGGGCCGCAGTTGCGTGTCGGTGAAGTTGGTATCTTCACTGTCTCCGGTGAACACGGTAACGCCGTCTCGAAGTAGCCGATAGCGGACCACAAGTCCATTAGTGTGTAACGGCTGGTCCCAGTACAGTTCTACTGCTGTAGTGTTGACCACCACATGTCTGGGGCGGTGCCACACTCCTGAGGGGGGACGTTGATCATGTTTATTAACTGAAGCTGATAATGTTTAATATTAGAAGCTAATAACTGAAGCTGATAACGTTTAGTATTAGAAGCCAATAACTGAAGCTGATAACGTTTAGTATTAGAAGCCAATAACTGAAGCTGATAACGTTTAGTATTAGAAGCCAATAACTGAAGCTGATAACGTTTAGTATTAGAAGCCAATAACTGAAGCTGATAACGTTTAGTATTAGAAGCCAATAACGGAAGCTGATAACGTTTAGTATTAGAAGCCAATAACTGAAGCTGATAACGTTTAGTATTAGAAGCCAATAAGGTTTAGTATTAGAAGCCAATAACTGAAGCTGATAACGTTTAGGGAGCCAATAACTTAAGCTGATAATGTTAAGTTTTATTTTGTGTGTACCTGCAGGAGGGGCTTCCAGTGTGTGTGCTGTAGATGTCTGACTGGCTCCACAGCCCATAGACGTGCACGCCACCAGCACAAAGCTGTAGTCAGAGTATGGCTGAAGACCTAAAGAAACACACACACAGCCATACACACACAAAATTAAAGACTACACACAAAAACAAATGTAACCACACACTGTTCAAAAAACGAGGGAGAATGTGTGATGAAAAAGAAACTTTTGTTGGAAGAAAAGTACAATTGGACAGAGAGAGAGAAAGAGAGAAAAAGAGAGAGAGTGACACAGAAAGGAGGAGAGCACGTCGTATACATGCGGCTATATAATCTGTTCAGCATCCCATCACCATCTGACTGAGGAAGGATCCATAACGCCTCATGCTAAATTATGCATACATAACTCAATAATGAACCAACGTGAAGATGAGCTGTGACACAGGAAAGGGGACACACTGTAATGGCATCAGTTTGATCTACTGTAATTACAATACCTCTGTATGCATTAACATTATAGCGCCACCCCCAATGATTTATGTCAACGCTGTACACCCACTGTCTCTCCCTCGCTGTGTCTGTCTCTCTCTCTCGCTGTCTGTCTCTCTCCTCTCTCTTTGCCTGTCTCCTCTTGTCTCCGTCTGTCTCCGTCTGTCTCCGTCTGTCTCCGTCTGTCTCCGTCTGTCTCTGCGTGTCTCCTCCTGTTATGTACATTAACTTGGAGATACTTCTCCTTGCTAGGTTTAAACAAACAATGTCAATTACAACTAAACCTCACTCAGATCATATAGCGACAGTCTTTAGAGTAAAAAACAGAAACAAAACGGCAATTCTTTGGCACTCACACTCAAAATAATTATGGCACAGGTTTTATGTTGGGAACACTTTTATATATAAATATATGTTTCTTGTGTAGTTATTATCAAACTCCCACACATTAGTATTTGGTATAGATATTTTTCGCTGCGATTATTGCCTACACATTATTACAAGTTATTTGGTAATTATGTACAAGCTTTGCTCACAGCCAACTGATTTTTTGCAAATTAGCTCCAGGTTATTTTGTTGGATGAGGACAATTTTCACATAGTGACATATTCTCAACACATATTGAAATCAGCACTGTGATCTGTAGGACACTGTATGACACTGTAGGACACTTTAGGACACTGTAGGACATGTTTTGTTCTTTAGCCGTCCCAATTTTGCTTCGACCTTGTGCTTGGGATTATTTTCCAACTGAAAGGTGAATTTCATTTTTTGTGCCTGAAGCAGGTTTTACAGTATTAATTCCCTGTATATTGCTCAATCCATTCTTGTTTCAATTTTAACCATATGGTCAAATCCTGCTGGTGAGCAGCATCTGTAAGTAGACTGAGTTTCCGGTCTTCAGCCCTGCTCATTTCATTATGTACTTTATAATTATGCATAATTATATTACATGAACTTCACCAGTAAGAACTTTGGTCCTAATTTTTCTTTAAATTCCCAACTTGACCAATGATCTTTCAACAGTGTAGTTTTTATCCAGAAGATTCAACAGCAACTTTATTGGTTCACAGTTTGAGGGCAATGGTGGGGTAACTCTGTCTGAGGGCAATGGTGAGGTAACTCTGTCTGAGGGCAATGGTGAGGTAACTCTGTCTGAGGGCAATGGTGAGGTAACTCTGTCTGAGGGCAATGGTGAGGTAACTCTGTCTGAGGGCAATGGTGAGGTAACTCTGTCTGAGGGCAATGGTGAGGTAACTCTGTCTGAGGGCAATGGTGAGGTAACTCTGTCTGAGGGCAATGGTGAGGTAACTCTGTCTGAGGGCAATGGTGAGGTAACTCTGTCTGAGGGCAATGGTGAGGTAAATCTGTCTGAGGGCAATGGTGAGGTAACTCTGTCTGAGGGCAATGGTGAGGTAACTCTGTCTGAGGGCAATGGTGAGGTAACTCTGTTCTCTTGAGGGCAATGGTGAGGTAACTCTGTCCTCTTGAGGGCAATAATGAGGAAACTCTGTCCTCTTCAGGGCAATGGTGAGGTAAGTCTGAGGGCAATGGTGAGGTAATATAAAGAGTTTACAGATATAGTGTCTACAAATATAGATGGTTTACAGATAGCTCGCTCATGGCTGATGATCTCTTTTGTAAATATTTTGCCAGGCCCTGTTTTTATAATATTCATATTTGGTCATTTAAGTTATTATTTTACAGTAAATGTATGAAGCAACCACACCCATCTAACCAGCTAATTTATTAGCGAAGCATTACTTAACTATTAACAATCACTACTAATAAACACAAACATGTACAAGAACAATCACAGAGAAAACATCAAATATGCCCCCAGACATTTTCACAGCAATACGCTATTCCTACAAATATTTAGTTCTCTGGCTTTCATGTAAAAAAATATATCTCTCATGATTTCTCAACATTTGAGGTGTCGCTCATTTGTCCAAATTGAAAAAGGGGTAGGCCTAATATAACACAGAATTTCAAACAATCTCCCGCTTTTTTAGCCTTAAAAACAGAGAGATGATTAGACAACCTGTCCCCCCTGCAGATCCGGTCAGTGTGGACCAGCCTACATGCATATCGGCCTACCGGTGATGTCGTTTGAACCCGTTCCGGCCTCCCATTGGCCAGGCTAGTTAACATGCCACACAGCATCTCCCTATTTAACCCAACCCCAGATCAATGTTCACACAATGTTCAGCCGGGTTCGGGCTAAGTAAAAACCTCCGTCCGGCATACTAAACACTGGGGCTAGAGTCTGACCGGCGACGTTAAGGCTTCACTATGCAGTAACTTGAATTGCTTCTATGTATGAATTGTGCTATGTAAATAAACTTGCTTGCTTAACGTGATATAATTTGTTGTCATTCCCGAGCAATTCACTGCTTGACCACGTGTTAATGTATCGTCAGCGGAGATATCACCACAAAAAAATTAAATACATATGTTAAACCCCTGGAAACACACCATCAGACGCACACTTCCTCAGTGTAATCCCTACTAGAGTTACACTTCCTCACAAGACCTCAAGGGGGCACTGTTGCCCTGCTGAAGAGACGGCCAACCAAAGACTCTCCTGAAGAAATAAATGTAACAGAAGAAAACGTCAGCCAGGTACGTAGACTACTGATCAAAGGTTTGGGGTCACTGTCTTTGAGAACACATAAGAAATAAGTTGGAATAGGAAAAATAGCAAAACGAACCGAAAATGTAGTCATTGAAAAAGTTACAAATAATTATTTTACATTGAAGATATATTTGTGCCCTTCGAACTTCGCTCTCGTCAATCCGTTTGCAGCCACTACAGCCTTGCAGACTTTTGGCATTCCCGTTTTGAACTTGTTGAGGTAATCTGAAGAGCTTTCACTCCAGAAGCACCTCCCACAAGTTGGATTGGCTTGATGGGCACTTTTTACGTACCATGCGGTCAAGATGCTCCCACAACAGCTCAATAGGGTTCAAATCGGTGACTATGCTGGCCACTCCATTTCAGACAGAATACCAGCTGACTGCATCTTCCTAAATAGTTCTTGCATAAATTGGAGCTGTGCTTTGGGACATTGTCCGATTGAGGAGCAAATTGACTCAAATCAAATCTCATCCAAAGAATGTGGCATGACGCAAAAAATGTAGCGATAGCCTCCCTTCTTTAAGATCCCCTTTAACCTGTACAAATCTCACACTTTACCACCACCAAAGCACCCCCAGACCATTACATTGCCTCCACCATGCTTGACAGATGGGTCAAGCACTACTCCAACATATTTTCATTTGGTGTGCGTCATCTTACAAATTCTTCTTCTGTGTCAAATCACCTTAAACGTAGATTTGCACAGCTGTCAGGCGACCAAGGCACTCTAGACACTCTAATGTATCAGTCTTCATGCTCAGTTGTGCACCGGAACCTCCCACAGTTGGTCCTGTTCTGTGTAGAAAGTTGTACACAGGTGTTGTACAAGATGTGTCTGGCATGGATTAGCCTTAAATGTGAAAAAATGTCCTAACTTTCACTCAAAAATATGGGAGGTGTTCGGTAATAAAACATAAAGACATTAAAGGTTGTCATACCCTGTTTGCCTTAGAGAGTATGAGCACATACCTCAATGTGCCTGAGACAGAAAAAAAACGAAGTGGTGGACGGCGAGAAAACGAGAGGATAAAGTGATGAAGAAAAAGAAAGGGGAAACGGGCCTGTGTTTACCTGCAGCATTTATAACACCTCTAAATAATAAACAGTTAGCTGTCTGTCAACAACTTGTTAGTATCTTGTCTGTCAGACACTTATAGAGACGTTCAGGTTTCAATTCACACACACACACACACACACACACACACACACACACACACACACACACACACACAGACACACACACACACACACACACACACACACACACACACACACACAAGCACACACACACACACACACACACACACACACACACACACACACAAACACATAGTCTTTCGTTCTCTCTCGCTCTGTCTCATCTCTCCTTCTTTCTCTCATCTCTAATTCCTCTTCTCACATCACCCCCTCTTGCTCAACTCTCCTTATTTCCTATAATACTAGGCCTTCGTTGGCATGAGAAACGTATCGGCATTGCTAAAAGAAATGTCAGACAAGACAAGAAATGTGTAATAAAATAATAAAATTAAAATATTAAAATAGTAACAAACTGCACCCCATGGGCCTTATGAGTGGCTCTTGCATCTCTTCTTCCCTGTATCACTCTCTCTATCTCTATCATATCACTCCCTCTCTCTCTCTCTCCCTCTCTCTCTATCATATCACTCCCTCCCTCTCTCTCTATCATATCACTCCCTCTCTCTCTATCATATCACTCCCTCTCTATCATATCACTCCCTCTCTCTCTCTATCATATCACTCCCTCTCTCTCTCTCTCTATCATATCACTCCCTCTCTCTCTATCATATCACTCCCTCTCTCTCTATCATATCACTCCCTCTCTCTCTATCATATCACTCCCTCTCTCTATCTCTATCATATCACTCCCTCTCTCTCTATCATATCACTCCCTCTCTCTCTCTCCCTCTCTTTCTATCATATCACTCCCTCTATCTCTATCATATCGCTCCCTCTCTCCCTCTCTTTCTATCATATCACTCCCTCTCTCTCTCTATCATATCACTCCCTCTCTCTCTCCCTCTCTTTCTATCATATCACTCCCTCTCTCTCTCTCTCTCTATCATATCACTCCCTCCCTCTCTCTCTATCATATCGCTCTCTCTCTCTCTATCATATCACTCCCTCTCTCTCTATCATATCACTCCCTCTCTCTCTATCATATCACTCCCTCTCTATCTATCATATCACTCCCTCTCTCTCTATCATATCACTCCCTCTCTCTCTATCATATCACTCCCTCTCTCTCTCTATCATATCACTCCCTCTCTCTCTCCCTCTCTTTCTATCATATCACTCCCTCTCTCTCTCTCTATCATATCACTCCCTCCCTCTCTCTCTATCATATCGCTCTCTCTCTCTCTATCATATCACTCCCTCTCTCTCTATCATATCACTCCCTCTCTCTCTATCATATCACTCCCTCTCTCTCTATCATATCACTCCCTCTCTATCTATCATATCACTCCCTCTCTATCATATCACTCCCTCTCTCTCTATCATATCACTCCCTCTCTCTATCATATCACTCCCTCTCTCGTTCTATCATATCACTCCCTCTCTCTTTCTATCATATCGCTCCCTCTCTCTCTCTTATCTCTTCTTCCCCCTATCACATCACTCCATCTCTCTCTATATATCACATCACTCCATCTCTCTCTCTCTCCATCACTTCCCTCCCTCCCTCTCACATCTCTTCTCCCCCCCTCTCTTTCTTATCTATTCTTCTCCCATCACATCCCTCCCTCCCTCTCTCTCATCCCTCCCCTTCACTTCACTTTCTCATACCATCTCACATTCTCTCTCTCTCCTCCTTCCCCCTCTCTCTCGTCCTCTCTTGCTATTTCTCAGTCGTAATTCATCTCTCCCCATTTGTGTTTCATTAGCATTTAGCATCTGCGTTCTTCCTCTGTGACCCGGTTGAATAAAGGTCTTTTGATCAGTTACAAATTCACAGCGGCCCGTCTCAGCTCGGCGAGGCGACCGACATGACTTAACATGACCAGGGATCAGCTATCAGCCAGTCTAAAGGAGATTCCCGGCTCCCACTAAAAACTACACATGACATTCATTTCACTCCGCTGTCAGCGTTGACGCAATGTTCTTTTTGGAAACACATTTTGGGGTCATTGTGAGTAGAACAGCATAATTAAATGGATTATTAATTCAATTCTAGATGTCACCTATATAGTGGGTGCAATATATCAGTAAGTGTGAGGACTGTGATCAATGTGCCTCTAACTTCTCTCCAAGGTGGAAAGAGCTATTTCTCTCTCGCCTTTGCCTCTCTTTGTCTGAGGTAAGCTTTGGGTCTGCAATGCTGTTATTATGCGTGTTAATTAAATGTCAAGTATCATTTAAATATCTACATAGAAAATAAATGTCTAGTATAATGTAAATATCCAAATAGAAACTAAATGTCTAGTTTAATTTAAATATCCTCATATAAAATAAATGACTAGTATAATGTAAATATCCACATAGAAACTAAATGTCTAGTTTAATTTAAATATCTCCTGTATATTAAATGTCAATATAATTTAAATATCTTCATATGAACTGAATATCCTGAATTATTTAAACATCCTCATATAAACTAACTATCCAGTATAATGTAAATATCCTTGTATAAACTAAATGTCCTGAATTAATTAAATATCTCATATAAAATAAATGTCTATTTTAATGTAAATATCTACATAGAAACTAAATGTCCTGAATTAATTAAATATCTCATATAAAATAAATGTCTATTTTAATGTAAATATCCACATATAAACTAAATGTCTAGTATAATTCAAATATCCTCATCTAAACTAAAATCCAGTATAATCTAAATATCTTCATATAAACTAAATGTCTAGTATATCATTAATATCCTCATATAAACTAAATGTCTAGTATATCATAAATATCCTCATATAAACTAAATGTCTAGTATAATCTAAATATCTTCATATAAACTAAATGTCTAGTATAATCTAAATATCTTCATATAAACTAAATGTCTAGTATAATCTAAATATCCTCATATAAACTAAATGTCTAGTATAATCTAAATATCTTCATATAAACTAAATGTCTAGTATAATCTAAATATCTTCATATAAACTAAATGTCTAGTATAATTCAAATATCCTCATCTAAACTAAAATCCAGTATAATCTAAATATCTTCATATAAACTAAATGTCTAGTATATCATTAATATCCTCATATAAACTAAATGTCTAGTATATCATAAATATCCTCATATAAACTAAATGTCTAGTATAATCTAAATATCTTCATATAAACTAAATGTCTAGTATAATCTAAATATCTTCATATAAACTAAATGTCTAGTATAATCTAAATATCCTCATATAAACTAAATGTCTAGTATAATCTAAATATCTTCATATAAACTAAATGTCTAGTATAATCTAAATATCTTCATATAAACTAAATGTCTAGTATAATCTAAATATCCTCATATAAACTAAATTCCAGGATATGTTTCTGAAAAAAAAATGCTGTGGTGTTTAAGTGTGATACCTTGATAGAAGAGTAAAACTGGACAGAAGGAAGCATAAATAAACGAGAACGTTCCTTACTGTAATGAATTAATAATGTTCTTACAAATACCCAATTAAACACACGATTAATAATATAATCTATGTAATTGGGAGCAATAACTCATACTAACTACTGATTTCAATACTGATCATCGATTCACATGGTATGTGGTGTCATTTACTTCTCCCTTATTTCCACAGAGATATTTTACTGTACAATACTGAGTAGTAAAAACACAATATTTCATTGTTATCCTTCAATATATGCTTTATTTGATTTGATCATGATCTATAATGACTACAGGATTTCAAAAGCAAGTAGTTACCGTATTATGGTTATTTTTTTAAATTGCCCAGATTCCCAAAAATATTATGTTGTAAAATATAGAGTTTAAAAAAAGCATTTGCATACACAGTGCTATATTTCAACCTGGTTCTTAGGAATGTTCTAACATTGTGAAAGGTAAAATAAATGATGTCGTATTAAACATTAAACATGAGGAGCCGGCCAATTATTTCCGGTCATATTTCATGTAAAACGTTTCTTCATCCATCTACCTCTCAGTCGTTCCGCTCTTTTTTCCTCTCCTCCTTACCACACTGCCCCTGGGGTGGAGGTTGTCACTTTAAAACTATTACTAATATCGGTTGTCATTTATTTAGCTATTCTTCATTACAATAACAAAGGACACGGAGTCTTTATCCCTCGCATGCAGTCATGGTGTGTGTGTGTGTGTACTTGTCACAGGCGACCAGGCAATCACACACTAGGGTATATGTTAAAGAGACACACAGCTCAGCCCAGGGCAGTGTAAGACCACCATAAAACCAGCGTATGACCATAAGACCACCATAAGACCAGCATAAGACCACCATAAGACCACCATAAGACCAGCATAAGACCACCATAAGACCACCATATGACCACCATAAGACCACCATATGACCAGCATAAGACCAGCATAAGACCACCATATGACCACCATAAAACCACCATGTGACCACCATAAGACCACCATATGACCACCATAAAACCACCATAAGACCACCATAAGACCAGCATAAGACCACTATAAGACCAGCATAAGACCACCATAAGACCAGCACTTTCCTAAGCTACATTTAATATTTAACATAAGCTATTCGCATGCCATTTCATTTGCGCATCTTTCTCGTTGTTTCAAACGTCTGTCTAGATGTCTTGTGATGTAACATACAATTTTCAGTTTTTTAATCACTTAAAAAATATCTTAGTTCTGCTGGTCAAATGTATGGTTACTCTGGGTAATATCCTTCTTTGTAGGAGCGGGGTTTGGGAGCGATAGAAAAAGAGAAAAAGACTAGAAAAAAGAGAGAGAAAGGGAGAATTGTACAGAGAAGGCGAGAGAAAAGGGTGCAAAGAAAAAAGGGAGAGTTGGACAGAGAGATCCAAATAAAATCAGGAAAGAGAAAAAAGTCGACGGCCGGTGAGGTTTCCGAAAAGAAATATGAAAGAAGGCTCGAGAAAATGGATGTTTTCTAAAGAATGGTGAAGTGAGGAATGGAGAGATAAATAAAGGGAGAGTGAGGGCGACGCAAAGGGAGCGAAATACAGAGAGCGGGAGGGCGACAGGGGGAGAGAGAGAGAAGGGAATTGGGCTTATGAGACAGACAGGGTTTCCCAGGCTCTCGCTGAGGGACAGTAGTGTCTCACAGAGGCTTAACATGGCTCCAGTACCAAGCTCAGTGCCAGCACACCACTGCCCTGCCAAACACACACTCACGCACGCACAAATCCACACCCTAGATACTGGCCTGGCACCGCACTGGGACGGCCTGGCATAAGCTGCTTGCCAGTCTTTAAACACACACACTACCTAGACTTTCAGTGCCAGCCAGCAGTGTATCTATACACACACACACACACACACAGGCTTTGCCAAAATCCCCACACACACACTGGGACCAGCTTTGGCCAATCCTGGTGTTTTCCTGGTGAAAACCGAGGGTTTATAGTGTAGACGGGAAAATTATTTAGTTAACACAACGTTCTAGGGTTTAAAATTCCAGTAACTCCAGCCTGTTGTCAGGATTTACCAGGAGACAGAGGGAACCAACTCCCCCATCTTCAAACCTCTCACCTCCTCAAACCGCTTACCTCTAATCTCTGATCCATAATACCTTATTCCTATTCACCTCTAATCTCTGATCCATAATACCTTATTCCTATTCACCTCTAATCTCAGATCCATAATACTTTATTCCTATTCACCTCTAATCTCAGATCCATAATACCTTATTCCTATTCACCACTAATCTCTGACCCATAATACTTTATTCCTATTCACCTCTAATCTCTGACCCATAATACTTTATTCCTATTTACCTCTAATCTCTGATCCATAATACCTTATTCCTATTCACCTCTAATCTCAGATCCATAATACTTTATTCCTATTCACCACTAATCTCTGATCCATAATACCTTATTCCTATTCACCTCTAATCTCTGATCCATAATACTTTATTCCTATTCACCTCTAATCTCAGATCCATAATACCTTATTCCTATTCACCTCTAATCTCAGATCCATAATACTTTATTCCTATTCACCTCTAATCTCAGATCCATAATACCTTATTCCTATTCACCTCTAATCTCTGACCCATAATACTTTATTCCTATTCACCTCTAATCTCTGATCCATAATACCTTATTCCCATTCACCTCTAATCTCTGATCCATAATACCGTATTCCTATTCACCTTTCCACTCATCTAATCCTGACTCATTCCTTATTCTAGTAAATTCCTTATTCCAGTTAGTTCCTTATTCTAGTTAGTTCCTTATTCCAGTTAGTTCCTTATTCCAGTTAGTTCCTTATTCCAGTTAGCTCCTTATTCTAGTTAGCTCCTTATTCTAGTTAGTTACTTATTCTAGTTAGTTACTTATTCCAGTTAGTTCCTTATTCCAGTTTGCTCCTTATTCCAGTTAGTTCCTTTTCCAGCTAGCTCCTTTTCCAGCTAGCTCCTTATTTCAGTTAGTTCCTTATACCAGTTACTTCCTTATTCCAGTTACTTCCTTATTCCAGTTAGTTCCTTATTCCAGTTAGTTCCTTATTCCAGTTAGTTCCTTATTCCAATTAGTCCCTTATACCAGTTTGTTCCTTATTCCAGTTTGTTCCTTATTCCAGTTAGCTCCTTATTCCAGTTAGCTCCTTATTCCAGTTAGCTCCTTATTCCAGTTAGCTCCTTATTCCAGTTAGCTCCTTATTCCAGTTAGCTCCTTATTCCAGTTAGCTCCTTATTCCAGTTAGCATACAATGCATAGTGTAAATACCCTTCCAGTGTTGGAGTCTGGTGTGGAACATCCTGTCCTCATCTCAAACTACATAAATAATGTACGGGCAGGTCTCTATGATGGTCATACTTATGGTAAATTAGCATAGAGAAGTAGGATGTGTCTGGTTAAAACAGGACCAATATGGCAGGAGAATTCTCAGAGTGTGTGTGTGCGCGTGCGTGTGTGTGACGAATGGCACAGGGCCAGCCTCTCGGCTCCTCTCCTGGGCAGATAAAAGAAGCCCCACAAATCAACCAGGCCTGCCAGAGAGAATGAACGAGACAGAATGTGTGTGTGAGTTTGTGTCTGCGTGCGTGTGTGTGTGTGTGTGTGTGTGTGTGTGAGAAAGCAGGAGAGCTTATCTGAGTGTATGTGTGTGCAAGGGTGTGAGCGTGTGTGCTGGCGTGCGAATGGTGTGTTTCAGTATGTCTCTTTGTGTGGATGTGAATGAAGAAGCAGAGATCATGGACCTCAGACTGTAGAATGGGAGTGCCTCTGTGTGTGTGTGTGTGTGTGTGTGTTTGGTGTGTGTTTGTTTGTGTGTGTGTGTGAGGAAAGGGGCCGGCTTATGGCGGGAATCCTGTGTAAATTCAGTCATTAGATTACTTCCAGAAACAGCATGCATAAATAAAACTGGACAGCGATGACGAGGGGAGGAGAGAGGAGGAAGAGAAAAGCACAGAAGGAGAGCGTAGGATTAGAGAAGAAGGAGAGGAAGAGGAGGGAAATATGAGAGGAGAGAGGAAGGAGAGAAAAGCACAGAAGGAGAGCGTAGGATTAGAGAAGGAGAGGAAGAGGAGGAGGGAAATATAAGAGGAGAGGAAGGAGAGAAAAGCACAGAAGGAGAGCGTAGGATTAGAGAAGGAGAGGAAGAGGAGGAGGGAAATATGAGAGGAGAGAGAAAAGTATAGAGGATTGTATTGGAAAGGCAGGAGAGGGAGTGAAGATGAAAAACAGGGAGTGCAGATTGAAAGCATCGTCCAAACAATGTCATCAGTCTTTTGAAGGAGTGTGTGTGTTTGAGCGGAGTTGTACACAGGTCGTCACTCAATCACATCTCAAGAACACCCCGGAGAGAGTCAGTTTGTTTGATGTACAGTGGTGGTCTGCACTGGACAGTAGTGTGTGTGTGTGTGTGTGTGTGTGCGGTACCTGTAACAGTGTATCTGAGGGGTCCATCCAGCGTAGTGTGTGTGTGCGTTTGTGTGTGTGTAGTACCTGTAACAGTGTATCTGAGGGGTCCATCCAGCGTAGTGTGTGTGTGTATTCTCCCGGCTCCAGTCATGTTGATGTGATATTGTCGTATGACGCCGTTGGCTTTAGAAGGCGGGTCCCAGCTGAGCACTAGGGAGGTGGGTCTTATGGCTGTTACCATGGGAGACCCAACCTCTTCCGGAACGCCCTGGGCTGTCACAGCCAACACCTGGACAAATACACGCCCCTTCAAATGGCCATTTGGAAACACACACACACACATCCAATACGTCGGCTGTGGCCCTCGCGAGATTTCTCGTCACTTTTACAGCCGCACTCTGTGAACGGGACATTTGGAAAATTATCTGTCAACGAGATATTAGAGATATTACAGATTATAGAGATATGTTCTGTACAAAAACCACTTGGAGGGTCATCACATGCACCACCAACGACAGGAGAAACGGTGTGTGAACTTTGCAACCGACTGTGAATGCTTAGTGAATGTGGAGCCGACTAAGAGAATTACCAGGCAATCTGGACCTAATAGTGGCAGGGATATCCTGGTCTAATAGAATGTCACTAACGTTTCTCTGTCCTGTCCCACAACCTGAACAACTATTAGGACAAGACCACAACATCTAGTTGCCGTACTTCTCTCTCTCTCTCTCTCTGTTCCCCTCTCTTTCTCTAACTCTTCCCCCCCCTCTCTCTCTCTCTCCCTCTCCCCCTCATCCCTCTCTCCCTCTCCCTTTCCCCCTGTCTTCCCCTCTCTTCCCCGACACTCAACTGTTTGTCTATATCCCCTTTTACATATCTCCCATTTCATCCTTTTCTCTCTCTCTTCTCTAAGTCCCCTTTCATCCCTTTCTTTTTGACCCATTCGATTCACCTCTCTCTCTCTCTCTCTCTCTTTCTCTCTTTCTCTCTCGTTGAGGCACAAGGAGATGAAGAACCATCATTCTCCCTGGTCCACTAAGTGTCTAGCCAGATTACATCAGTGTGGCTCCAGTGTTTGTGTCCGGGTGGACAGGGGTGTAATTGCTGTGGTGTATTGGGTTAGGTCGGGTTAGGCCATAATTGGGCCTGTTTGGCCAATCCACACAGGTGTACAAACGAATCCACCTCAATCGTGTGTGTGTGTGTGTGTGTGTGCTTCCTACGTTCCCTCCCTCACTTTCTACCTTTTCCTTGCAATCGCTCCTCTCTCTCTCTCTCTCTCTCCCTCTCCCCCTGTCTCTCTCTCTCTCACCTCTTTCTCCTCTCTCCCTAACCTGGCTCAACGGTTTGTGTACTTCCCTATTCTCAGGACAGGAGGGCGTGCTGCGAGAAACATAATTAGATCTAAAATTAGCCAAAAGCCAGAAAGACAGTTTTCATTGGGACTTTCATCACCTATAAGCCAGAGAAATTAATTATTGTGTGATATCTGTGGAGTCTCAGCTAGATAGCAGGGCCTCTGTTCTCAGGCCATTAAGCTGCTATCAGCAATATCATGTAACCTCAGCAGTCCTGAACCCCGCCGGAGAGGAGAAAAGGAGAGGAGAATGAGTTAGGAGAACGAGATGGAGGAGACAGGAAGACAGGAGTAAGAAAGAGAAGAGAGAAAGAAACACAGAGCAAAAAACAAGGATTGAGACATGAACAGGGCAGATTGTCAACTTCTGTTGGACACAACATTATAGATCAATGGTACCCAACTACAGTCCTCTAGTACCAGGAATGACATGGGGTTTTTAATCACAAAGTTATCACAAAACTAGGTACAAAATTAACATAAACACTCTTCAGAAACGATGACACAGACGTGTGTACAACTTCTCTTGTACACAAGCAGACAAACGAGCGGACAAATGTTATAAAAACCACAGTTTAAAAAACTATCAAAACGTTGCGCCTTTTAGGATGAGAAACACAGCTGACATTTACATACTAACAGTGATTACGTGTTTTATTTGCAGAGCTGGGCTTCTCCCTCTACATCAGGAGGCACGGGGTGTCTTTTCTCAGGAGCTGAGGCCAAGTCCTTGAGAGTTGAATGTGTGGTGCTTAGTTAAATAAAGCCCTGCTCAAATTAACAGTCATCAGCAGATGATCATCACATGGAATAATGTGGTGTAAAATGAGGTTCTCCACAACTGTAAAATAACGTTACAGTTAAGTGTGTGAACCCATCCTTGAAGATAGAATTCGATATTACAGACTGGTGTTCTGTCTATTTAAAGCTTTCCCCCAGAGGTTTGACCTGTCCATCTTCGCCCCGGTGGTTCCGTTTGTAGACTGGACGTGAACCTTGTATGTGAAAGTATGTGACACTGACATGAAGCTTTCAGAAAGTACGGTTACCAGACTTGGTATGCTTTTAAAATGACCCAATGTGAACAGCACAGTGTCACGTCAGAGCCAAAGTGTCAAAAGGTCAAAGGTAAGTGGGTGGTCTGTCTAACCTGTGAGCTGTCTGTGCAGCCAGCATTGTTACAGGCCCGGATCAGGTACTGGTACTCCTGGAAGGGAAAGATCCCGCCCACATCTGTGAAGCTCCTCTCTTCTCCTCTGTACCGTTCCCGACCATCACGCAGAACCACATAGTGGCTGATGTGACCTGGTGGAACCAGAGAACCATTACAGGAAAGCCCAGTGTGTGTCTGTATGTGTGTTCTCACGTGTGTGTCTGTGTGTGTGTTCTCACGTGTGTCTCTGTACGTGTGTGTTCTGTATGTGTGTTCTCATGTCTGTGTCTGTACATGTGTGTTCTCACGTCTGTGTCTGTACGTGTGTGTTCTCGCGTGTCTGTCTGTACGTGTGTGTCTGTGTGTGTGTCTGTACGTGTGTGTCTGTGTGTGTGTTCTCACGTGTGTGTCTGTGTGTGTGTTCTCACGTGTGTGTCTGTGTGTGTGTTCTCACGTGTGTGTCTGTGTGTGTGTTCTCACGACTGTGTCTGTGTGTGTGTTCTCACGTGTCTGTCTGTATGTGTGTGTTCTCACGTGTGTGTCTGTATGTGTGTTCTCACGTGTGTGTCTGTATGTGTGTTCTCACGTGTGTGTCTGTATGTGTGTTCTCACTTGTGTGTCTGTATGTGTGTTGTCACGTGTGTGCGTGTCTAGGTTTACCATTGGGTTTAGCAGGAGCCTGCCAATGTAGCCGTATGACATCATTGCGGTCTCCTAGGCGACTCCAGCGAGGCGGGGCCACTCCCCAAGGTGTTTCCTCACAGGTCCTCACCATGGTGACATTGCTGGAGACACGGCCATAACTGTTCCAGGCCCAGATTCTGTACCCGTAGGTGGTGTGAGGCTCCAAGGCTGAGTCTGGGGTGTTAATAAACCAGTTAAAACCAGTTAAAACCAGTTGTAAACCAGTCATAAACCAGTCATAAACCAGTCATAAACCAGTTGTAAACATTATCCAGTAGTTTATAAACCAGTTGTAAACATTATCCATGAGTTTATAAACCAGTTATAAACCAGTTGTAAACCAGTTGTAAACATTATCCATGAGTTTATAAACCAGTTATAAACCAGTTGTAAACCAGTTGTAAACATTATCCAGTAGTTTATAAACCAGTTGTAAACATTATCCATGAGTTTATAAACCAGTTGTAAACATTATCCAGTAGTTTATAAACCAGTTGTAAACATTATCCATGAGTTTATAAACCAGTTATAAACCAGTTATAGACCAGTTGTAAACATTATCCATGAGTCTATAAACCAGTTATAAACCAGTTATAGACCAGTTGTAAACATTGTCCAGTAGTTTATAAACCAGTTGTAAACATTATCCATGAGTTTATAAACCAGTTATAAACCAGTTATAAACCAGTTGTAAACATTATCCATGAGTCTATAAACCAGTTATAAACCAGTTAAAACCAGTTGTAAACAGTGTCCAGTATTATGTAGTGTCAGGGGCCTGAGATTATGTCAGTATTTATATAATGTGTGGTGACTGGTCATCCCCAGTTAGGATGTCAACCACTTCAGCACACACTCCTAATGGCTACACGTGCTCGTCTGTCCAATCAGAAGAGAGTTCCAGCGCCCAAACCAACTGACTTTCACCCGTGTTGGAAACCAAAGTCAGAGCCGGTCCGTAACCAATAACATCACGAGAGTCCAAACGACAGAGGAAGTGGCGGGCCCGAATCCGCTGCGGCACCACCGTAAAACACAGTTATGTTGTCTCATGGTCACAGAAGCCAGTACACACACTCATAAACACACACACCCACATACAGTCATAAAGAATGACTTAGGACTGCATCGGGACCTTGAACATATGTGAGGTAGAGTCTTTACTGGCCCACAGGAGAGTCTTATGGAAAACAAACACACACACATCTTCTATGTGTCTCAGTTAGCAGAAGCACTGGCTATAAAGAGCACAGTCCCAGGCCAGCATTTAAGACCAGGCCTTGTTTCAACACTACACCCTGGACAATACTTGCAGTGTGTGTGTGTGTGTGTGTGTGTGTGTGTGTGTGTGTGTGTGTGTGTGTGTGTGTGTGTGTGTGTGTGTGAGTGAATGTGAGAGAGGTGAGGACCAAAAATACCCACCAAGACAGTAAATTTACCCTTGAGAAAACAAACCATCTTGGTGTATGTGTCAGCATTAGGGTAAAACATTTTTTTTATTACCATGGCAATAGGGTTTGCATTGTGGAGTTGGGGTGGTGGAGTTGGGATGGAGGAGTTGGGGCGGTGGAGTTGGGGCGGTGGAGTTGGGGCGGTGGAGTTGGGGCGGTGGAGTTGGGGCGGTGGAGTTGGGGCGGTGGAGTTGGGGCGGTGGAGTTGGGGCGGTGGAGTTGGGGCGGTGGAGTTGGGGCGGTGGAGTTGGGGCGGTGGAGTTGGGGCGGTGGAGTTGGGGCGGTGGAGTTGGGGCGGTGGAGTGGGGGCGGTGGAGTGGGGGCGGTGGAGTTGGGGCGGTGGAGTTGGGGCGGTGGAGTTGGGGCGGTGGAGTTGGGGCGGTGGAGTTGGGGCGGTGGAGTTGGGGCGGTGGAGTTGGGGCGGTGGAGTTGGGGCGGTGGAGTTGGGGCGGTGGAGTTGGGGCGGTGGAGTTGGGGCGGTGGAGTTGGGGCGGTGGAGTTGGGGCGGTGGAGTTGGGGCGAATAAAAGGTGAATAAATAAAACGTTAGGGGGATACTGGCTAATTGGTTCAAGGCTAGCCCACAAGGAGTGTGTTTTGTTGGTAGGTAACTGTAATGTGCATACATGTTCGGTGCGTGTGTGTGTGTGTGCATGTGTGAGTGTGTGTGCGTGTGTGTGTGGGCGTGAGAAACATCTGGTAGATGGCAGAGCTACGACAGCTTTATGTTCCTCTGCCCAGATGGTATCCCAGCATCAACTAGAATCACTCTCCTCTCCTCCAGCCCACACCGACACACACACACACACACGCACACACACACACACACACACCGACACACAC
>CM055757.1:7029365-7142312 GCA_029465975.1 Dallia pectoralis
TCTCCAGTTCTATATGTCTGATAGGGATTCTAATAGAACACACAACCCTCTCCAGTTCTATATGTCTGTTAGTGATTCTAATAGAACACACAACCCTCTCCAGTTCTATATGTCTGATAGGGATTCTAATAGAACACACAACCATCTCCAGCTCTATATGCCTGCTAGTGATTCTAATAGAACACACAACCCTCTCCAGTTCTATATGTCTGATAGGGATTCTAATAGAACACACAACCCTCTCCAGCTCTATATGCCTGCTAGTGATTCTAATAGAACACACAACCCTCTCCAGCTCTATATGCCTGCTAGTGATTCTAATAGAACACACAACCCTCTCCAGCTCTATATGCCTGTTAGTGATTCTAATAGAACACACAACCCTCTCCAGTTCTATATGTCTGTTAGTGATTCTAATAGAACACACAACCATCTCCAGCTCTATATGCCTGTTAGTGATTCTAATAGAACACACAACCCTCTCCAGTTCTATATGTCTGTTAGTGATTCTAATAGAACACCCAACCCTCTGCAGCTCTATATGCCTGTTAGTGATTCTAATAGAACACACAACCCTCTCCAGCTCTATATGCCTGTTAGTGATTCTAATAGAACACACAACCCTCTCCAGCTCAATATGTCTGAAAGGGATTCTAATAGAACACACAACCCTCTCCAGCTCTATATGTCTGTTAGTGATTCTAACAAATAGGGGAGCGGCGTGTTCTTTCTCTGTGGGTAAACAACCACTACTTTAATTACCCTGGTACCTCGTTCCACAGTGATAAATGGCTAATTGCTTAATACTCTAATCAGCATTCATTCTTTGCTCAGATAAACTATGACAGAGCCATTAATCCACAGTCTTTTCACTCAGCGGCCTGACGTCTGGCTGCGGCTGTCTCTCCTGTTCTGATGTGGATAGAGGCTCCGCCCATGTGCCATCCATCACGTGCCGCTGTGGCATAAAGATGTCTGACGCTCGCTAACTCACTTAGGGACGGCAGCTGTTGCCGAGCGGGGCTCCTGGCGATTCCCAGGACGCATCACTTCAATGACTTGCAAATAAACAGCTCAACAGTTTTCCAAAATAGCTTTCTCCTCTCCGTTACACGAGCTGCAACCCTGATCCCCCTAAACACAGACAAGCATACACACGCACGCACACACGCACGCACACGCACATGCACACACACACACCCTACAGCACCTACTCTACAGTACCTACCCTACATTACCTACCTACCCTACAGCACCTACCCTACAGTACCTTCCCTACAGTACCTACCCTACAGTACCTACCTACCCTACAGTTTTACTTACATTAAGTACCCAATGAACCAGCAATGAGCAGTATTAGTTTAGTGAACTGATTTAGTGAACTGATTCTGTATAATGAAGAAAGGTGCTATATGATCCAATGTACACGTACATTTGTATTTAAACAAGCAAATTGATCACTACACTCTACACTCGATCACTACTTGTGACAACATACCAATGGCAGCTCAAAAGTCTGAGTCATTAATGTCCTGTAGTCTACACACATGCACACACTCAAAAAACGTCTGAAACGCACACACAGCCACAAGTCACTGACTTTCCCTCGATTCCAGATGCCTTTTTTTATTTAATGGCAGTTTTTCTCATATTTGCCTCCTTCCTCCGCGGGGCAAACGTGAACTTTGACCTTGTGTTTAAAGGAAGCATTTAACTTTTTGCATCCGTCCTACACCCAGAGAGAATGAGAGCGAGATATAGCGTCAGGCAAGGAGACAGAACACGACAGAGAGAAAACAAAGGAAGTAACAAGAAGGCGAAGACAAGCGAGAGAGAAAAACGAGAGAGGGTCCACGAAAAAGACAGATGATTGTAGTGTGATATCTCGTCTAAACATAAAGTTGAGTTCTTTTCACATCAGGCTTTCCACAGAAACACAATCCCTCTGTATTTCCATGGACACAGACACATGTACTGTTTGCACACAGACACACATACACACACACACACACACACACTGTTCGGCACACACACACTGTTCAGCACAGAGCCGTGGCTAATCTTCAGATTGATGGCGGATTTGCATACGTGCGTTTCAGTGCCAGGGACACGTGTTGACCAAAGGTGCTTAGGCAGTGTGAATTAAGGTACATTCACTTAATGACGAGTAAATATTTAGCCTGCAATGAACAACTGATAAAAATGTGTGGCCTGGATTATGCCAGCCTGCCGGCTACTAAACCCTAACTAACTTAAAACAAACAAAACACTTTTAAATACCTGAATATATTAGACCCGAATTTAACTTCATACACATGCATACAAGCGACATGTCCACACACACACACACACACACCAGAAACACATACACACCATACACACACTCTCAAAGTCATAGACACTGCAGGGAACAATCTCTCCCAGTCCAGAAATAGTCCTGGCTCACAGTATCCGATAGCCACGTTTCACTACTATATTTAGCATACGTCCCCGTGTATTGTGCATTACTGGGTGGACTGGGGTTTGGAGCAAACACATACAGAAGAAACACACACACACACACCAGGAACACATACACACCATACACACACCAGAAACACATACACACCATACACACACCAGAAACACATATACACTAAACGCACAAAACACACACACTAAAACAGCAGACACATACTCACACACACTAAACACACACACACACACACACACACAAACGCACCAAACACACATACACACCAAACACACACAACACCCTCCATCTGAGAATGCACCGTTTTAATGATATCACATTGAATTTACTTTCTTACAATGTGTGTGTGTGTGTGTGACAGGACAGAAAGGTTGGGCTGGCAGTTATATTTACACCATTGCCTGTGTAGCATCCCCTACAGACACAGCAGGCAGATGTCCCTGTATTAACCCCGTATTAACCTATACCTCTCTCTGACAAGAAGGAAAAAGGGAGAGTTAGAGGGAGAAAATGGATGGAGGAAAAGAAGGACAGAAAGTTAGTCATGAGAGAGAGAGGCTAACAGGTAAAGCACAGGTAAAAAGACACCCAATATATTACTAAATAAAACTCCTCTGAAGGCTGCGATTTGTGTGTGTGTTTGTGTGTATGGTATAATGTGTTTGAAAGCCTCAAGTGAAGGGCCACCCACAAACATTCAACGATAAGCCGCTCAGTGACTCTGAACAGCGCCTAAATCCGCTCCAGTTTGATTGTTTCTAAGGCTACAGGGGAATCATGGAAAGCATTTGTCTGAAACGTGTCCATGTGTGCATTCCCAACTCTAAACGAGAGTGAGGTATAGCAAGACGTCAATAGGTCATGTACATGAAACGGGTTTGACGCTCTGTAACAGAGAACAAAATTATGAACGCAACACTTTTGTTTTTGCCCGCATTTTTCATGCGCTGAACTCAAAGACCTAAGACTATTTCTACGTACACAAAAGGCCTTAATTTCAACGTCCAATCAATCAATTAAATTTGATTGATTGACACTTTTTACGATGTGCTGAGGTAAGCGCCTAGCGAGACACATTTGCGTTTGTTCATTCTTTATTGAAGTCTGTTTAAAAATTTGTTCTAAGTGACATTTTGTTTCAGAGTTGGTTCAGACTGAATGTTTGTTTTTTGAGTGTGTTTGTAAGTCGGCTTGGCAACAGTTGTACTTTGTGATTAGTGTTTAATTAAATCCACAGCTCGACTCTTACCTTGGGTCTCCAGCACAGCATGCTAACAGCTATATGCTAATGCAATGGCTGGAGGACGTAGTGGGGCTTTCAGATAACCCAACAGAAAAAAAATCATCAGAAACACATTAAAAACAGACGTCTTCATCTGTTCACCATCCACGTCCTCATTTAGAAGACCCTAGACAGATCCTTTCAGAACATACGGTCTGTCTACCTGCTGTCTTTCTGCCTGTCTGTCTGTCTGTGTGTGTGTGTGTGTCTACCTACAAGTTTCCAGTGCTGAGGAGAAGATTTGGGCAGAACAATGCAAAGACATATTAGAGATGATTTAGCCATGCGCGTGCACACAGACACAGACACACACAGACACACACAGTCCAAGCCTCATCGAGTCAGTTTCAGACTGAGCTCTTAACTACATGGATAATTTCCTCCAGCAAATGGTCACGGTGTCCTTGAAAAACACATTTGATTATTCGTATTTTTCCGTCTTTTAGCATCATAGCTGTTTTCACCCGGGCTGATGATGGCGGCGCGTGTTAAGATAACACCCCTGGACCGAAAGGCTTTTAACACTTAAATAGTGAAAAAACATATTCAGATTTGCCCTTGAACGTTCGGGCTGGTGCACACACTGCACGAGCTGAGGGGGAAGAGTTAGGGACGGGCACACAGAGTGGTGCTAACTTAAGGCCTGCAGATGACAGGGGGAGCGGTTATGGAGACGCGCACACACACACAGCCAGGAAGTGACTGAGTCACAGCGAAAGGCCAAACAGACCAGAAAAGCTCAAGTCAATGGACGCTCGCTGGGTATTTATTGAAAACAATCGGAATCATGTTTTTGCTTTTTGTCTCGTTCGACACTGGAAGTGTGGATTAAAGTTTAGAGACGTAAAGAGACTTAATCACCTCCTCCTCGAACAGTAAAAGACAATCTGACCAAAGGCACAGTTTCATATAAATACAGCTCTGCTGTGCAGTATATCACAATAGACATATTACTGTAGCACTTAATACAATGTTTGCCAGCCATTGCTTGACTATGTAACCTGGTATGAAAGTTTTTATGTAAAACATTGCAGTATTCATACAGATCTTGCCAAGTTTTGGACTGTTGTTTTGACCATTGTTGCGCGTGAGAACTGGCCATCAACTCACTCTGCACGGTTAAATAAAGGTTAAGTAAATGTTAAGTAAATGTTAAGTAAATAAATGAACCACAAGGCTGAGGCTGCTGTTTAGACCACATTACCTTGATCCGCTTCAACTGATCACATTTATTTCATCTCCTTCATTCTATTTCGCCTTTCTAATTCCCCCTCTTCGCCTGGCTCAAATTCAATAGCCTGGCTCCTAGGACACACACGTGTGTGTGTGTGTGTTTGTGTGTGTGCGGGCAGACGGTCCGTCGCTCTGCATTGCCGGTCCCCTGTGGAGTGTGTGTATGGTTCTTGACAGAGCGGATTGTAATGTGTGATAGATCGCCCTTCCGGGACCCGATAATCACATCAGCCCCATCAGCTGGTCACCATAGCACACCCTTGCTGTGGACACCCCCCCAACCCCCACCGCCTCTTTTACCCCTCTGTCAATTTCCGTTCCCACTATTTCCATCTGTGTCTAGGTTCATTTGCTAATACCAAGCTTTCTATGATTGTTTTTTTGTTCGTTTCGTCTGGGCATTAATGTGAATGTCATTTTGACTCGTGCCACCTACCTAAACATTGTTGAAGACCAGGTACTCCGCTTGTACTCCCCATGGCATCGTGGAATACCAATGCCATGGGGAGTACATACCAATGCCATGTACTCCCCATGGCATTGGTATTCCACGATGGCAAGATATAGCAGGGTAGCGCTCCCTGGCCCACTGCACACATTGTTCGGTGATGGTTTTAAGGAACGCGATGAAGAGTTTAAGGTGTTGGTCTGGCCTGCAAATACCCCTGATGACAATCAGATCCCATCTGTGGAGATGTACTGGACCAACAAGTCCGACCCACGGCAGCTCCACCTCGCAACTATATATATAATATAAATATATATATATACTATATATATAAAAACCGGTATTGTCTTCTACTGTCCACGCAAAGAAATTCCCTACAGAGGCTGAACTGAGCGGTAACTTATAAGCGGTCGGGTTCTGCTGAGGACGAATCCTTCAGAGTGTTGTTAAAGGAGTTGTTGTCAAGGTTAAGTAGTCCATCCAATAATAGGTGCTGCTGTGTGTGTGTGTGTGTCTGTGTGTGTGTGTGTCTGTGTGTGTCTGTCTGTGTGTGTCTGCGTGTCTGTCTGTGTCTCTGTGCGTGTCTGTGTGCGTGTCTGTGGGTGTGTGTGTGTTTTGCAGGGAGCAGCAGACGCTCAGGTCGAACCTGGAGCAGCGGCCCCGGGCCCTCCAACAGTGCAGGCACCCGGCAAATGGCCTTTAGCATCACTAACCGAGCTAGCCCACCTATCCATCATACCATATGTTCTCACTGGGAGAGCTAACGCTAATGAAAGATGAGAGGAGAGGGGGAAATGAGGAAGAGGGGGGGGTGTTAGAAGAAGAAGAGGAAGAAGAGGAGGAGAAGCTAAAGTGAACAGGAGTAAAAAGAGAGGAGGAAGGAAGCATGTGCAGGAAGACTAACACCGATGATGGACGGAGGAAGAGGAGGAGCAGGTGGAGGAAGGGTTTCACTCAGTAGTTTGGAGAGTTTAGGTTGTAGTGAAGTAAAACCTAGAAAGCCTCTCTGAAGGAGACTGATGGCACTACAGAATACATCGTCAGTGGGCTGTTGTTTATAGGTTGTGTGATAAATAGGGTGTGTGTCTGGCAGTGTGTGCACTTTGACCCCTGCAGTGTATGGCCCGCAGTGTGTGTGAGTGTGTGTGTGAGCATGTGTGCATGTGTGTGTGTGTGTCCTGCAGAGTGCTTGGCAGTGTCCTCCACGGTGCCATCTCTTGACTCGCTCTATCATTTGCTATGACAAAGATGTCTGACACCGTGGGCCATCTCACACACACACACACACACACACACACACACACACACGCACGCACACACACGGCCCATCTGTGCCTGGGGACCTGCTCTGAGTGACACCACAGGGGACAGACGACCCCCAAACAGAGCAAGTCCCTTGTCTCTCCTTCTTCTTCATCCTCCTCTCCTTCCAACTCTCTTCCAAGTATCCTTCCAAAGTCACAGAGGACCACGGAGTCTCAACTACTTGTCAAACGTAATGTAGATGTGTATTCAGGATGTGTGTGGGTGTTCTGGATGCGTGCGTGTTCTGGATGCGTGTGTGCTTAGGATGTGTTTTGTGTTCTGGATGTGTGTGTTGTATTCTGGGTGTGTGTATTCAGAGTGCGCAGTGTATTCAGGGTGTGTGTGTGTAGTATTCTGTGTGTGTGCGTGTTCAGTGTGTGCGTTGTCTACATGTACTCACCTATCACAGGTGTGTGTGGCGTTCCTCTCGTGGCATCCCCACAGCAGACCCGGGTATCCTCTATGACTGAGCCTCCGCAGCACAGGGACCTGTAGCCATCGTGGAGACCCCCTCCACAGCACACCTGCCCTCCTGACAGGGAGTATGGCACGTCCCCACAGCACGAGTCCCCAACCCCCACAGATACCCGTCCCAGGGCAGGACAACACACTTCACCTGAAGGGAACAGAGGACGGTGGAGCTCATTGGTTTCCTATCATTGTTGCTGGCAAGTCCAGAAAACCTTGGAAAGCTTTTTTTAAATGGCATAAAGCTGAAATGGATGGAAAAGTGACATTCGAATAAGATACACGGATGAAGTTGGACATTCTAAAGAGTAATCGATACATTTAAATAAAGGATAAAGGATTCTTTACATTCTAAAGAGTAAACGATACATTTTAGAAGTATCTTTAGAATGTAAGGAATCCTTTAAGGACACATTAAGACACATCATGTTTATGGGCGTGTACTCACCGATGGCAACGGAAACATGGTATCCTCCACAGCATTGGTGGCCCGGACGCGGTGGGAGGAGCTTACCGCCGCAACACACAGTAGAGGAGGAGTTTGGCAAGGGCAGGTAACGCCCCTCACAGCACAGGTGTAGTGGCTTGGTGGAGTGGACTACACCATCACAACACACCTGGAAAACACACACACACACAGGAAGACATTGCTGGGTAAAACATGCCCTGCTCCGTCCACCTGTGCCCAGTCTGGGTAAAATTGTCGCCTTCCATAACGGCCCACCTCAGACTGTCTCTGGGATGCTGGATTGATGGGTGTTCCTTTGTTTTCATCCCCGTGCTGTGTGTGTGTTACGTGACTCTGTCGCAGACAGGGAAGCTAGCCAAATTGGCACAGTGTTCAATGACTTGAGGATGGCAGCAATTGTCAGAGAACAAGTTAATCTGTTCGGCGAACACAATTGTGTGGGAGGATCAGAAAACTGCATAATTAAAAGCAACTCCGACATCATCCTTTCTGGTAGACGACAGCTTTACACCATGGTTTATACCCGGCACACCGGGGGCACACCGGGGCCCTCACATGGTTTATACCCGGCACACCGGGGCAGACCGGGGCCCTCACATGGTTTATACCCTGCACACCGGGGGCAGACCGGGGCCCTCACATGGTTTATACCCGGCACACCGGGGGCAGACCGGGGCCCTCACATGGTTTATACCCGGCACACCGGGGTCAGACCGGGGCTCTCACATGGTTTATACCCGGCACACCGGGGGCAGACCGGGGCCCTCACATGGTTTATACCCGGCACACTGGGGTCAGAACGGGGCCCTCACATGGTTTATACCCGGCACACCGGGGCAGACCGGGGCCCTCACATGGTTTATACCCGGCACACCGGGGCCCTCACATGATTTATACCCAGCACACCGGGGGCAGACCGGGGCCCTCACATGGTTTATACCCGACAAATTAGGGGCAGACCGGGGCCTGTAGACCTTACCGTTGCCCTCACATGGTTTCGTTGGTTCTGTCATGCTAGTGTACACTCATGAGCCAAATCATCATGACCGCTCTCAGGTGAAGCGAATAACGTATATATCATCTCCTAACATGTCACGGTCTGGGTTGATTAGACGGTAAGCGAACAATCAGTTCCCGTAGTCAATGTGTTGGATGCAGGAGGCATGGGCAGGAGTGAAGACCTGAGCCACTGTGCTGAGCACATGTGTGCACCGTTTACCTGGGAAATAATGGCACCTGGATGCACTGTGAAAATGATCAGCCAGTGGAGGGAGTGTGATGCTCTGGGAGATATTCTGCTGGTAAACCCTGGGTCTGGGCCTTCATGTGGGGGTCAATTTGACCCAAAGGCCACCTAACTAAAGATCGTTGCAGACCAGGTAAACCTCTTGATGGCAATAGTATTCCCTGATGGCAGTGGCCTCTTTCAAGTAATGAATATGCTGCTAATGTCTTGGTGCCAGATACCACAGGACACCTTCACTAATGTCTTGGTGCCAGATACCACAGGACACCTTCACTAATGTCTTGGTGCCAGATACCACAGGACACCTTCACTAATGTCTTGGTGCCAGATACCACAGGACACCTTCACTAATGTCTTGGTGCCAGATACCACAGGACACCTTCACTAATGTCTTGGTGCCAGATACCACAGGACACCTTCACTACAATAATTGACAATAATACAGTATACAGGATGTAGTTATTACATTATATATGAATATTACTAAGTTACCTGGGTCAGAGGTTGGTAGCAGGATGTCCCACACACCCCCTGAGAGGCAAGGCACTGAAGGTAAGAGCATTTGACCTCTGACACCTCACCCTCCTGGTTCAACGCCTCGTCACAGGTCCTTAGGGTTCTTCTCCACACCTCATATCCCAGCATGATACCATTCGGTTGCTGGGGAGACGTCCACTTCACCCTCACTGATCTGGGTGGAGAGATAGAGGGACGGAGTAGGACGGGTTGTGGGAGAGACAGAGGGACAGGGGGAGAGACAGAGGGACAGGGGGAGACAGAGGGACAGGGGGAGAGACAGAGAGACAGGGGAGAGACAGAGGGACAGGGGGAGAGACAGCAGGACAAGGGAGAGAGACAGAGGGACAGGGGAGAGAGACAGAGGGACAGGGGAGAGAGACAGAGGGACAGGGGAGAGAGACAGAGGGACAGGGGAAAGAGACAGAGGGACAGAGGAGAGAGACAGAGGGACAGGGGAAAGAGACAGAGGGACAGAGGAGAGAGACAGCAGGACAGGGGAGAGAGACAGAGGGACAGGGGAGAGAGACAGAGGGACAGAGGAGAGAGACAGCGGGACAAGGGAAAGAGACAGAGGGACAGGGGAGAGAGACAGAGGGACAGGGGAGAGAGACAGAGGGACAGGGGGAGAGACAGCAGGACAAGGGAGAGAGACAGAGGGACAGGGGAAAGAGACAGAGGGACAGAGGAGAGAGACAGCAGGACAGGGGAGAGAGACAGAGGGACAGGGGAGAGAGACAGAGGGACAGAGGAGAGAGACAGAGGGACAGGGGAGAGAGACAGAGGGACAGGGGGAGACAGAGGGACAGGGGGGAGAGACAGAGGGACAGAGGGGAGAGACAGAGGGACAGGGGAGAGAGACAGAGGGACAGGGGAGAGAGACAGAGGGACAGGGGGAGAGACAGAGGGACAGGGGGGAGACAGAGGGACAGGGGGGAGAGACAGCAGGACAGGGGAGAGAGACAGAGGGACAGGGGAGAGAGACAGAGGGACAGGGGAGAGAGACAGAGGGAGAGACAGAGACAAGGGAGAGAGAGGGTGGGAAAGACAGGGAGAAATGTTGAGGAAGCGACAGGTAGGGAGGGAGGAGTGAGGAGTGTTGGGGGATTGAAGTAGATAAGTAACTATGAATAAGAGGACTTTAATATCCACCTCTATACTGGGGTGACCCTCAGTGAGTTACGCTGTCAACGTCTGTGCTTTATACACTTCAAATATTGATTTTTCTCTTTTTACCTCCTGTATCTTTGGCAGATATACTCCCACTGTGATCGAGAATGAGGACTTATACACGCGAGGACACTAGAAACCCCGACTTCTACTCTATTAAGTGTGTATCCACAAAAAACACATGGAAAAGTGATTGAATGGTGAGGTTTAGGTATTATGGTTAGGTTTAGGTATTATGGTGAGGTTAAGGTATTATGGTTAGGTTTAGGTATTATGGTGAGGTTTAGGTATTATGGTGAGGTTTAGGTATTATGGTGAGGTTTAGGTATTATGGTGAGGTTAAGGTATTATGGTGAGGTTTAGGTATTATGGTGAGGTTTAGGTATTATGGTGAGGTTTAGGTATTATGGTGAGGTTAAGGTATTATGGTTAGGTTTAGGTATTATGGTGAGGTTTAGGTATTATGGTGAGGGTTAGGTATTATGGTGAGGGTTAGGTATTATGGTGAGGGTTAGGTATTATGGTGAGGTTTAGGTATTATGGTGAGGTTTAGGTATTATGGTGAGGTTAAGGTATTATGGTGAGGTTTAGGTATTATGGTGAGGTTTAGGTATTATGGTGAGGTTTAGGTATTATGGTGAGGTTAAGGTATTATGGTGAGGTTTAGGTATTATGGTGAGGTTTAGGTATTATGGTGAGGTTTAGGTATTATGGTGAGGTTAAGGTATTATGGTGAGGTTTAGGTATTATGGTGAGGTTTAGGTATTATGGTGAGGTTTAGGTATTATGGTGAGGTTTAGGTATTATGGTGAGGTTAAGGTATTATGGTTAGGTTTAGGTATTATGGTGAGGTTTAGGTATTATGGTGAGGTTTAGGTATTATGGTGAGGTTTAGGTATTATGGTGAGGTTAGGTATTATGGTGAGGTTTAGGTATTATGGTGAGGTTTAGGTATTATGGTGGTTTAGGTATTTTAGGTTAAGGTATTATGGTTAGGTTTAGGTATTATGGTGAGGTTTAGGTATTATGGTGAGGTTTAGGTATTATGGTGAGGTTTAGGTATTATGGTGAGGTTTAGGTATTATGGTGAGGTTTAGGTATTATGGTGAGGTTTAGGTATTATGGTGAGGTTTAGGTATTATGGTGAGGTTTAGGTATTATGGTGAGGTTAAGGTATTATGGTGAGGTTTAGGTATTATGGTGAGGTTAAGGTATTATGGTGAGGTTTAGGTATTATGGTGAGGTTTAGGTATTATGGTGAGGTTTAGGTATTATGGTGAGGTTTAGGTATTATGGTGAGGTTTAGGTATTATGGTGAGGTTAAGGTATTATGGTGAGGTTTAGGTATTATGGTGAGGTTAAGGTATTATGGTGAGGTTTAGGTATTATGGTGAGGTTTAGGTATTATGGTGAGGTTTAGGTATTATGGTGAGGTTAAGGTATTATGGTGAGGTTTAGGTATTATGTTGAGGTTTAGGTATTATGGTGAGGTTTAGGTATTATGGTGAGGTTTAGGTATTATGGTGAGGTTAAGGTATTATGGTGAGGTTTAGGTATTATGGTGAGGTTTAGGTATTATGGTGAGGTTTAGGTATTATGGTGAGGTTTAGGTATTATGGTGAGGTTTAGGTATTATGGTGAGGTTTAGGTATTATGGTGAGGTTTAGGTATTATGGTGAGGTTTAGGTATTATGGTGAGGTTTAGGTATTATGGTGAGGTTTAGGTATTATGGTGAGGTTTAGGTATTATGGTGAGGTTTAGGTATTATGGTGAGGTTAAGGTATTATGGTGAGGTTTAGGTATTATGGTGAGGTTTAGGTATTATGGTGAGGTTTAGGTATTATGGTGTTAGGTATTAGGTTTATGGTGAGGTTAAGGTATTATGGTGAGGTTTAGGTATTATGGTGAGGTTTAGGTATTATGGTGAGGTTTAGGTATTATGGTGAGGTTTAGGTATTATGGTGAGGTTTAGGTATTATGGTGAGGTTTAGGTATTATGGTGAGGTTTAGGTATTATGGTGAGGTTTAGGTATTATGGTGAGGTTTAGGTATTATGGTGAGGTTTAGGTATTATGGTTAGGTTTAGGTATTATGGTTTGATGTTAGGTATTATGGTTTGTTTAGGTATTAGGTTTAGGTATTATGGTTAGGTGTTAGGTATTATGGTGAGGTTTAGGTATTATGGTGAGGTTTAGGTATTATGGTGAGGTTTAGGTATTATGGTGAGGTTTAGGTATTATGGTGAGGTTTAGGTATTATGGTGAGGTTTAGGTATTATGGTGAGGTTTAGGTATTATGGTGAGGTTTAGGTATTATGGTGAGGTTTAGGTATTATGGTGAGGTTTAGGTATTATGGTGAGGTTTAGGTATTATGGTGAGGTTTAGGTATTATGGTGAGGTTTAGGTATTATGGTGAGGTTTAGGTATTATGGTGAGGTTTATGTATTACGGTGAGGGTTTATGTATTACGGTGAGGGTTTGGTATTACGATGAGGGTTTGGTATTACGGTGAGGGTTTGGTATTACGATGAGGGTTTGGTATTACGATGAGGGTTTGGTATTACGATGAGGGTTTGGTATTACGATGAGGGTTTGGTATTACGATGAGGGTTTGGTATTACGATGAGGGTTTGGTATTACGATGAGGGTTTGGTATTACGATGAGGGTTTGGTATCATAGTAGTCGGCTGTCCTGAACCCCAATCCAGGTACTCCAGCAAACTTCGTCCTGACACTCTCAATGTAATCAGATTCATCAGGGCCCCCTAGTGGCGGGCTTCACATCAAACAGTTTATTGACACAGCTTTCAAACAACTAATACAGATACTGAACAGGTTCTTAGTTAGAAGACACACACGCACACACACGCACACACACGTACACACACACGTACGCACATACAAGCACGCACGCACACACGCCCAGACAGACAGACAGACAGATTTAACCTACCTGGGGCTGACCACCTGTGTGGGTGGAGGTGCTAAATCTGCTGGGAGATCCTCCACTGTGGTGAACTGGGTGGCGTTACTCTTTACACACACATACACAGTACAAACCTCCACCTGTAAAACACACATAACCGGCCTGTTACGGAGAAACACACCACACAGTTCACATGCAGCACCAGGCGTTTTCCAGAATGTGTGTCTCTGCGTGTGTGTGTGTGTGGGTACCTGTATCTCGTAGACAGTGAAGGGCAGTAGGTCTGCCAGTACGTACGACCCAGAGGTATTCCCAGCAGCTCCATGGAGGGTGCGGTCCAGGTAGATGGAGTAGCCAATCACAGCTCCTTTGGCCTCCACAGGGGGGGACCACAGCACACGCACTGCACTGTGGTTCACTGGAACTACCTCTGGAGTTAACACTCCCTCAGGCTCTGGACACGCACACACACATGCATACATACATGCATACATGCATACATACATGCATAGACGCACACGCACACACACACCCACATCAATTCTAGACTCAACTCTTATCAATCCAAGACTCAACTCTTATCAATCCAAGACTCAACTCTGTTAAATCCAAGACTCAACTCTGAAGATTCCAAGACTCAACTCTGAAGATTCCAAAACTCAACTCTGATCAGCCCAACTCAACCAACACTATACGCTAAAAACAGTCATGTTTGAATAACCTTTGCATTAGCATCTGCATTTAGATTTAATTGCGTGCGTGTGTGTATATAAACTGCATGTGTGTGTGTGTGTATGCATGTATGTGTTTAACGGTGGTTAAACACATCTGACTGTATGGTAGCAGAATAATGTAAGGACTCCTGCTTCCTCTAAGGTAAATGATCTGTGCCTTTAGGAGTTAACGACTTTCTAATGCTCCTTTTATTACACAGATCTGATTAGCTCAGGAGTGTGTGTGTGTGTGTGTGTGTATGTGTGTGAGAGCGAGAAAGAAAGAAATAAAGAGAGCACGAGAACGAGATAGAATGGAGGCGAAGAGAAAGTAAATGTAGACATGTACACAACAGAAAACATTAACTAAAGCAATTGCACAGGGCATTTTGGATTGGACTTTCATAGAAGTCAGGTGGACATAAAAGTTTATTCTCATTTAGCTCTTTTGGCCTTAAGTCTGAGATTATATCCCGTTTTCCTCAATATCACTCTCACTAAAACTATTGTCAACTAACATACCACAACATCCGAATAGCGGAAAAACACAAGTTCAAAAACTAAGATAGTTCCGCAGTTATAAGTAAGCAATATGGTACGACTACGAGGTGGTATATAACGGCCATTATACCACAGCTAAGAGCTGGTTCTACTCGTTGTCGAGGTCCTGGACTGTCACGCTCTAAGGGTGTAGTGCCGAATAAGCCAAATGCAGAGCTTATATTCCCACCGGAGTGTTTAATAAAAGATAGAACGTTAAAGAGAAGTTAAAACATAAAACGTAGACTGAGAATGGAGAACGACTAAATACATCAAAACGCAGTCTATCCGAAACACACAACCCTCACCCGAATTGTAACACGTAACGTATAAACAATGAGAAGCAAAGTGCACCCTAGCCTAGCAACCTGTATAGCCCCAGTGATTAGCTAAGCAGAACCAGCTGTGCTCAACTCCAAATAATCAAAACACAGGAAGTGCTCCCCACTATATTCCCCACGTGGAACACCACTCACCACACACGTGACATGAACACTGATAATGGCTAGATATCACATATCCCAGAGTCCTTAATTGGTTTTCTAAGGAATTTTGCACAGTCTCTTATCTAGTTACTGGTCTGTACTAACAATTTAACAATACACGCCAATATACACCAGCCACACAAAACAACCTGCCACACACACCAACCCACCAAACACACACACACACCTCATACCTCCGTCTTCAGTAGTACTGTAGACCTCCGCACTAGATGTGTTGTGAGCTCCGTTGGACACCTGCAGGGAAATGCTGTAGTGCGTGCTGGGTCGCAGGTCACCAATCACTGTGGAAACAGTGCCCTTTGGGAAGGTCAGAGTTCGCCCGAGGAGGGAGGATTGGATGCTGAGGATGTACATCTCCACCTCACCCTGGAGGTCCTGCAGAGCTGAACGGCAAAAAGCCCAAAGATGTTCACAGAAAACGAAAATGTAATAATCAACATGCCCATATATGGAAGATGTTCACCGAATACATAATGTTATTATCAACATGCCCATATATGGAAGATGTTCACCGAATACATAATGTTATAATCAACATGCACATACATGGAAGATGTTCACCGAATACATAATGTTATTATCAACATGCCCATATATGGAAGATGTTCACCGAATACATGTTATAATCAACATGCCCATACATGGAAGATGTTCACCAAATACATAATGTTATTATCAACATGCCCATATATGGAAGATGTTCACCGAATACATAATGTTATAATCAACATGCCCATACATGGAAGATGTTCACCGAATACATAATGTTATTATCAACATGCCCATATATGGAAGATGTTCACCGAATACATAATGTTATTATCAACCTGCCCATATATGGACGATGTTCACCGAATACATAATGTTATTATCAACATGCCCATATATGGACGATGTTCACCGAATACATAATGTCATAAGCAACATGCCCTAGATTCTAGATTGACATGGCGTTCTAATTCTAGATTGGCATGGCGTTCTAATTCTATATTGACATGTCGTTCTAATTCTAGATTGACATGTCGTTCTAATTCTAGATTGACAAGGCGTTCTAATTCTAGATTGGCATGGCGTTCTAATTCTAGATTGACGTGGGGTTCTAATTCTAGATTCTCATTGAGTGTAATTCCAGTCTTACAGGGCTGTGTCCAGTTGATTTGTATGGAGGTGTGGTTGATGGTCCGGGCAGTCAGAGTGGGGGGGCTGAGGGGCTGTCCAGCCTGGGTCACACCTGTAGTTAGTTCCCCTGTACTGTAGCCCACATCATTAGATACCCGCAATTGGTACTGGTACCAAGTGAACCTGAAGAGTCCGGACAGACCAGGCAAGGTTAAGCCATTAGCATGAACACACACACTCAAACACACACGCCTATATACCGAAACACATCCTGTTCTGAACTATCTAAGCTTCTGCAAAATAATTACGGGCAACGCACACCAACGTAGCCCATTTCATTCCCAACATGTACAATCTCGGCCGGAACGGCAGCAACAAAAGCCCATTAAACTCCTCAAACTGCTTATGTATCTAAACGTGTCTAACTTGAAACCCGAGTAAACGTCAGCAGCGTAGAGAGAAGCCTTTTAGCAAGCACAGAGAAAGAAACACAGCAGCTGCGTTGCGCCAGCCAGAGATTAGCGCCAAACAATTTCGTTCCCGGAATATTTGCTTAATGTATCTTTGAGCGGCGTTAAAAGATGGCATCGGAGCGCGGAACGGCTCTGCACACAGTGGCGGCGGTTTGCTCTAGAGCTAATTTCGCTAATCTCACCTGCTAAGGCCTTTATCTTGGTGAAACAATTCGTCTCCGGCGTAAACATTGAACCAGCGATGGAGATCTGTCGGGGGGTGCAGGGCCAGGGGCTGGCGGCTTTTACGTCTGAGCAGCTCATATCTGAGGACCGACCAAACACATGGATAATTACACACACACACACACACACACACACACACACACACACACACACACACACACACACACACACACACTTTCCTAACCCCCATCTCTCTCTTCTATAAATATTACTCGCTCTCTTTCAATCCATCTTTCAGTCTTTTTTCGCTGTAACCGTATTCCTCTGTTAATCCCTCGGTTCCTCTTGTCTGCCATCTCATTTTATTTCTCGATTTTTCTCTCGACACATCCTCCCTCTCTAGCTGTCGCTGTCTCTTTATCATTCTCGCTCCCATGTTTCCTGTGGTGGTATTTTCTGTCCCTCACCAGTGGTTTTAATGTGTCCAGTAATCAGAAGAGCAGGTCCTAATTCCAGCTTTTATAATAAACCCACTTAAACAAACACAGTGAGATGAGCTGAGCGGAGTTAAGCTGCGAAAGAGAAAGTACTCATGAATTTTAATGGTCTGAAAAAAAGAGTGTTATTTAGGGCCTAATCGCGAATAGAGCAGAGAGACCTAGAGTGGTACATACTCAAGACACACAGATAACGACTTAGATAATTAACACTCATGTTAAATCAAGTCACCGACTGGGTCACTGGAGACTGTGTGGGACTATTTAGACAAATGCTGCTTGGATTCTGGGGCTTAGTAGATGTTTAATAGTAGTGTGATGGAAATGTTGAATACTTGTGTTAAGTAGATGCTGAATACTTGTGTTTAGTAGATGCTGGGTACTTGTGTTTAGTAGATGCTGAATACTTGTGTTATGTAGATGCTAAATACTTGTGTTTAGTAGATGCTGAGTACTTGTGTTTAGTAGATGCTGAATACTTGTGTTAAGTAGATGCTGAATACTTGTGTTAAGTAGATGCTGAATAGTTGTGTTAAGTAGATGTTAAATACCAGTTTGAAGTAGATGTTAGATACTAGTGGTAGGTAGATGTTGGATTGTAGTACTAAGTACTGTAGATAAACACTAGTATGTAGTAGGTGGTAGATACTAGTGGTAAGTAGATGTTGGATTGTAGTACTAAGTACTGTAGATAAACACTAGTATGTAGTAGGTGTTAGATACTAGTGGTAGGTAGATGTTGGATTGTAGTACTAAGTACTGTAGATAAACACTAGTATGTAGTAGATGTTAGATACTAGTGGTAGGTAGATGTTGGATTGTAGTACTAAGTACTGTAGATAAACACTAGTATGTAGTAGGTGTTAGATACTAGTGGTAGGTAGATGTTGGATTGTAGTACTAAGTACTGTAGATAAACACTAGTATGTAGTAGGTGTTAGATACAAGTGGTAAGCAGGCATTTAGTATGTGTCAATAATAATGGCCTGATCAGTGAAACATTGACCTGATGTTGGCTCCATTGGGTCGCTCAGGAGGTTGCCAGGATACAGCCAGGAGGGACTCGCTAACAGGCACCACAGCTAGCGGGGCAAGGCCCTGGGGCATTGTGGGAGGTGTAGTCACGGAGGTCGGAAGGCTCTCTGTGCACCCCCCAATATGAACACCGCCAGACGAGCAGGCCAGGACGGTGACCCGGTAGTCAGTGTGGGGTACCAGGTCCGTCACGGTGAGGCTGAGGTTGGACCGGTCGTCGTGGGAGATGCGCGGATCGGGAAGGTGGATCTCATAGCGGCTGATCTCCCCGTTCGCAATGATCGGAGGAGACCAGGTGACCTAGATAAGGGTGACACACAGACAATACACACCATCCTGAGGACCAGTGAACGCTTAGTGGGGCAAATGAGCAACGCATCATCTTCCCAAGAGGTCCTGTACCTCAGTAACACTTTGTGATGGATGCGTTCTAGGAAGTGTTGTCGTACAGTGAGATTTTGTATGTGTGATTTTCTCCAACAGCTCCAAATTATGCAAACTGGAAGCATCAGGAAGTAATGGGTGAAAACTCCTGTAAACAAATTGACAACTAACATGGCAAAGGTCTGCAATGCATGAATTGCCGCAAATGGAGGACGAAAGTAGAGTTTGAATGACACAATTATTATTTCAATTAAGAAACACCATTTGTTACCTGGTCAATGGTTAAATATGCGATTCAAACTAATTGAATGTATGTTCCATGGAAAACAAGGTGACCTCAAGCCTTTGAACAAATACTGCATGGAGATGTGCATCAAAACAAGAGCTCATCATTTAAACCTATTGACAGCTAATCAAGTTCCTCTTTCTATTCAAACACTACAACCCTTCACAAGCTCCACTATTACATTTACACACACAGACTTTTTTGAACCCACTCTGGAAAATTCAGACAGAACGCCAGGCTGGTTTGGGTGGCAACATATGATAAGTGCAATTCCATTAATGGAGTTTCATTATTTTAGCTTGGAGTAAGTCGGAATGCTGAGAAGAACCCTTTTTTAAATTAGATGAACGGAATGTTGAATCCCCTCTCGTCAATGTCAGGTTGTCTCTCTGTCTCTCTCTCTCTCTCGCTCTCCCTATCTGTCCCTCCCTCCCCCTCCCTCTCTCTCCCTCCCTCTCTCTACCTCTCTCAAAAATAAAAAAAACAGCAAAAGAAAATACATCTAAACAAAAAAAAACACTATAAACTGAAGTAAATAATGAAAAACTAAACAAACGCAAATCATTCAATATTTGGTTAGACCTACTATTTGGATATCTAAGCCATTTGCACAGTACAGTATATACATGCGTAGGTATACAGTATTTCTGTCTACGTGAGTTTACATTAACGAAATAAAGCAAAGCATAAATGAACCAGGGCAATGAAACGAAACGAGGAAACAAATCACCACTAGCTGTGAATAAACACACAAACACTTATTACACTGGAGGAGACCCGAGTGTTTTCGCCGTGATAAACACGCAAACACAAAGCGGAGCATGCAGGCAAAGACCCAATGTGTCTGTAAACAAATAAACCGCGAATATGCAAATGGTGGCGCCAGTGACAGCGTCCTACAGGTGGAACCCCTCGCATCTCGTTAGCCATGTAAACGCAGCTGTTAACAAATTAATGTAACAGAAATAGTCTGACAAAAACACGACAACAAATAGAAGCCGGGGTTGGGGAGAATTAATTATTCAAAGTAGTTTATGTAAATGCGGTCTTTGTTTGAAGTCCGCTCCTCTCTCTGCGTTTTGGCACATTCTCAAGACCGGGAAGAGACAGAAAAGTGTGTGTGTGTGTGTGTGTGCGTTTTTGGGCATACGTGTGCGTGCTTGTGTGTGTGTGTGTGTCTGTCCGCATTTTCAGAGTTTCAGAAACAAAATGTGTGGATACAAAAGGGGGAGCTAAGCTGCAAAGCTTGTTTGGTGACATAAATTCCCCCCGAATGGTGTTTGTCATGCAGCCAAGTCCCCTGCTCGTTCCCTCTGTGTCGTCTGGCGAGGAGCGCCAATGTGACGGGTTAAACCGCCTTAAACGGATCCAGTGAAACGCTAATCAATTATGGGAAACCATTGGATTTCGGGATTCCATTAAACTGTATACGCATTTATCTGTCTTCACTTTTAAAGAGAGGACGTTTTAGGGGGAAGAGAGGGAAAACAATGGAGCACGAGGAGGGCGACAGATAGAGAGACAGACAAGAGCGGTTGTCTTCCGAGTTATCAAGGTCAGATATGAACAGGAAGCGCGTAATTAGGCAGAACTAGGAAGCAACACTAACACACACAGCGGATTCTGAACCTTAAAGCGTCGCCATGCTACAGAGAGAAAATGTGGGAGTGTCTAAACCCATGACGGACATTAGCATTTTCATGGAGTTAGCATTAGCGTAAGGGTGTGTGACTGTGTGCGTATCTTTGTGTGTGTGTGTGTGTGTGTGTGTGGGCGTGGCCCGTAGGGCTCATTTAGACGTCTTCATTCAGGCTTAGTTCGTGTGTTGCCTAGCCCCCACCGCTAACTTCTTAATATGGCTGACAGAGAAGAAGCAAATTCAGACAGGGTCGTGACCCTGACTACTTCCTGAAGGGGACCTTGAGTTTAGTGTCTGAGTGTGTGTGTGTGTGTGTGGTGTGTGTGTGTGTGTGTGTGTGTGTGTGGCTGTGGTGTGTGCTGTGCTAAGTGTGTAATAGAGAGAAACTGCTCATTATCACGAGACACATGAATACCTACATGACATTGGCCCAGGTGTACACCATCTTGTCTGATCACATCTCGCTAAAAACAGGCGGCTCCAGCTTAAGTAACAGCACCGTCAACCAATCACACCGCGGCATCCACACACCGACGCGCCACCACCATACCTGAAGTGAGTCCGGCCCCAGGACGTCGACACGAGGCGGGGCTAGCCCGGCAGGACGGGAGGGTCTGGTGGTAATGTTGGCCCAGGCACTGGCGTTGACTCCAGCCTCTGTCCGGGTCACCAGGCGGTACTGGTACGAGGTCCAGGGGCTGAGGGCTGAAGAGTGGTCCAAATAGGAGAGGGGAGGAGGTGCCGGGGGCAGACTAGCCACTGTAGACACCTCCTCTGTACCACTTAGCCTTCTCTCGACCTTCCACCTCCGCAAACACAGGAAGTAGGTTTATAATTTAGAATTACTGCCATGTAATAATAATCAAAATTATCTAAAACAGGCTGAGACCAGGCACACATGTTCTCTAAATTCCTGACAATTAGACAATTAGAGTCCACAATGAGTAGAATTTCACATCTATTAGACTTTCACATCAATATGTCATGTTAGGCCCTCACCCCTCTAGTTCTCCATTGCTCCTTTCCGGCGCTCCCCAGGACAAAAGCACTGAGGTCGGGGTGTCAGAGTAGAGGCGGGGGGCCGGGACCCCCGCTGGTGGGGCTGAGGGGGTGCGGAAAGACCGAGATTCCCCCGAGAGAGTACACCCTACCTGGGTGCATGCCTCCACCTAAAAGCAACACACACACACACACACACACACACACACACACACA
The DNA here is from genome assembly GCA_029465975.1 of Dallia pectoralis. Classification (NCBI taxonomy): domain Eukaryota; kingdom Metazoa; phylum Chordata; class Actinopteri; order Esociformes; family Umbridae; genus Dallia; species Dallia pectoralis. The sequence goes on from CM055757.1 coordinate 7,051,475, forward strand.
CACACACACACACACACACACACACACACACACACACACACACACACACACACACACACACACACACACACACACACACACACACACACACACGGGGTCAGGCGGCAGACTATTGACAGTGTACAGGTTACTAACAATGTTACATTGTTGCTACGCTGTTTCAATGTATTTCCCGGATGTTTTTAACTGACTGCAATGCATTGGCTAAAGCTCCATAGGTGTTACTTGGGGTAGCCGCCCACCTGAAGGAAGTAGAGGCGGAAAGGATGGAGGCCGAGGAGGGTGTAGCTGGTGGTGTTGCCGGGCAGCGTAGCTGTGCTGGTGACGGCGTTGGTGTCGGTGCAGCCCAGTCTGAGGGTGTAGTGGACAATCACCCCGTTGGGCCGGGCTGGAGGGACCCAGGAGACGGACACGTTACTGGCCTGGAGGGCTGACACCACAGGGGGGTCCACGGGTCCCGGGCCTGGAGCGGGCGATGGAGACGGAGAGATAAGGGGCGAGAGAAAGGTTCTTGCAGGCCCAGTTCTACGAGCGCACTGGAATGGCTGTTTACTCTGTCCCAGAACACTGGGTCTGCTTTCACTCTGCTGGTCCTCTGGTCTGGGACTGGTGCTCAACAGACCCGTAATCAGACAACACCGTTTTAGAACAGAACAAAGAGAAAACCAGGGGATTATAATTTTTGCCATCGATCCAGAAGAAAAGCCTGGAACACGGGTGCTGTGTGGTGTGTGTGTGTGTGTTGTGCGTCTGTACATTTGTGTGTGATGATGAGGAGCGATGAGACGAATAGAGAAGGAGACTTTGTACGGCGGAATTATCGTTTGACAACCGAACGTCAAGAGTGACATCACAAGGACAAATAGTGATTTGGCGGCTCCTATTCCAGGGATTAGAATGGACGACACACACACACACAATGTGCAAATCAGCTCATTTAGCGAGCCCCAGGGGCCAGCGGAACGCTCGGGCACGACCACACAGCAAATTATATTTATGGATTTATTCAATGGAGGTTATACGGGTAGGGATACAAACTGAGTTGGGGAGAGATGCCGGCGAATCTAAAGGAAATATTGTAATCACTTAAGTTTGTAACTGGCCATTTCCTCTGAGTGGTTAGGGCCGCGGCGTTAATTGAAAAGCTGCGAGACTGCCGGTTATGGATAGAAAAAACGTCGTGAAAAATATCAACGTCGCCGCCACAGTGTTAATATATTCATAAATGTATCATGTATTCATAACAGATCTATGTTTTAGCAAATGTTTTTATATTCAGACTGAATATCATCAAATAGCAGAAGTTTTAGTACTGGTTACAAAAAAGAAACGTGTGTTAGGCTGCCAGCTCTGGTCTGATTAAGCTTTCTGGCAGGAGGTGGGTACGGGAGGTGGGTACGGGTGAGGGGTACGGGAGGTGGGTACGGGAGGTGTAACGGGAGGTGGGTACGGGTGAGGGGTACGGGTGAGGGGTACGGGAGGTGGGTACGAGTGAGGGGTACGGGAGGTGGGTACGGGTGAGGGGTACGGGAGGTGGGTACGGGTGAGGGGTACGGGAGGTGGGTACGGGAGGTGGGTACGGGTGAGGGGTACGGGTGGGGGGTACGGGTGGGGGGTACGGGAGGTGGGTACGGGAGGTGGGTACGGGTGAGGGGTACGGGTGAGAGGTACGGGAGGTGGGTACAGGAGGTGGGTACGGGTGAGGGGTACGGGAGGTGGCTACGGGAGGTGGGTACGGGTGATGGGTACGGGAGGTGGGTACGGGTGGTGGGTACGGGAGGTGCTGTAACGGGAGGTGTAACGGGAGGTGGGTACAGGTGAGGGGTACGGGAGGTGGGTACGAGTGAGGGGTACGGGAGGTGGGTACGGGTGAGGGGTACGGGAGGTGGGTACGGGTGAGGGGTACGGGAGGCGCGTAGGGGTGAGGGGTACGGGTGGTGCAGCGGGTGGTGTAACGGTCTGGCTCCACTGTGGTGGGACCGTGTGTTTCTTAAATGCTTGACCCTGATGGGTGTTTATGCTGGGCATCACCTTGGTCGTGTGGTCTTAATGACACAGCTCGGCTGGCACAGGAGTCTCTGTACCCCACGTTGCCCTAGGGTTCCACCTAGGGAGGCTGCTATGGGCTGTGTAGGGATCGTATAACCTTATAATGTGTCCTACCAAAGTGTGAATATTTCTGTAACTTGTGTTCCCCGAAGGAGGGAAAGAGTTTAGACACATTGTTGGCCCAGCGCCATCAAGCTGCAATGACGAGCAGACCCGAATCAGATTGCTGAGGGCAAATCCAGGGAAAGTCTGGCTTTCTAGTCAGACTGGAGTCCTTAATGGCCTTGAAAGGCGTGACTGAATAACGAGTACCGATGTGCACAAGCCTGGAGCAACTAGCTCCTACCATCCTCCTACAGGGAACCATGGTTATAGGTGTAAACCTATGAGTGTAAACCTATGAGTGTAAACCTATAAGTGAAAACCTATGAGTGTAAACCTATAAGTGTAAACCTGTAAGTGTAAACCTATAAGTGTAAACCTATGAGTGTAAACCTATAAGTGAAAACCTATGAGTGTAAAGCTATGAGTGTAAACCTATAAGTGAAAACCTATGAGTGTAAACCTATGAGTGTAAACCTATAAGTGAAAACCTATGAGTGTAAACCTATAAGTGTAAACCTGTAAGTGTAAACCTATAAGTGTAAACCTATGAGTGTAAACCTATAAGTGTAAACCTATAAGTGTAAACCTGTAAGTGTAAACCTGTAAGTGTAAAACTGTAAGTGTAAACCTATGAGTGTGAACCTATAAGTGTAAACCTATGAGTGTAAACCTATCAGTGTAAACCTATGAGTGGAAAACTATGAGTGTGAACCTATGAGTGTGAACCTATAAGTGTAAACCTATAAGTGTAAACTTATAAGTGTAAACCTGTCACTGTAAACCTAGAAGTGTAAACCTAGAAGTGTAAACCTAAAAGTGTAAACCTAAAAGTGTAAACCTAAAAGTGTAAACCTAGAAGTGTAAACCTGTAAGTGTAAACCTATGAGTGTGAACCTATAAGTTTAAACCTAGAAGTGTAAACTTATAAGTGGAAACCTGTCACTGTTAACCTAGAAGTGTAAACCTAGAAGTGTAAACCTAGAAGTGTAAACCTAGAAGTGTAAACCTAGAAGTGTAAACCTAGAAGTATAAACCTAAAAGTGTAAACCTGTCAGTGTAAACCTAGAAGTGTAAACCTGTAAGTGTAAACCTATGAGTGTGAACCTATAAGTGTAAACCTATAAGTGTAAACTTATAAGTGTAAACCTGTCACTGTAAACCTAGAAGTGTAAACCTAGAAGTGTAAACCTAAAAGTGTAAACCTAAAAGTGTAAACCTAGAAGTGTAAACCTAAAAGTGTAAACCTGAGTTTGTTCCAACACATTACGGGTGGTTGTTTAGGGCATCAGCTAACTGTGACAAAATAATACAAAGTCTTTTTGATGGTGAGGATGTTGTTTGGGATACACCAGGGATGTGGTATCCAGGGAAACATCCCATATGTATGTGGTATCCAGGGAAACACCCCACAGGGATGTGGTATTCAGGGAAACACCCCACAGGGATGTGGTATCCAAGGAAACACCCCACAGGGATGTGGTATCCAAGGAAACACCCCACAGGGATGTGGTATCCAAGGAAACACCCCACAGGGATGTGGTATCCAAGGAAACACCCCACAAGGCCAAAGCGGATCTTTACGAAGTGTGAGAAAACACACTCTGAAATTGTGAAAGCTGACAAAACGAAAAAAATCCTAGAGAGCTTCCTCCCACCTCTGCCTCCCCTCGGGGTCAAGCCTCCAAGCCAAGCAGTGTTAAGGGAAACAGCCAGTCCACCCGCAGAAGCTCTACAAGACAACATATTGTGACGGATCGGCGACAGTCAAAAGTCCCCCTGACAAACAACATGAATACAAAGCCACGGCAGGAAGCCATCATGGGCTTGTTAGGATAAATACACACTAACCCAACGTAGACAGTTAAAGGAACGGCATTAGACTGCTTATGCCGAACTCTACAAGGTAGAAACATTTAGTATTTCAATAGCGAGTGACCTTCCGTTCAATACGATGAGGAGTGGCGTACTGAAGTGGCACCCGGTGATCAGACTCATGCCCTCATTGGTTTAATAGTTTAAGTGTAAATGCAGTGAGTGCGTACCCCATTATGTGTGCGAACTGACCGACTGAGAGGAGACCATTGAATTCTCCTTCCATTAACCTACAGTAAAAATGGAAGGATTTGTTAGCTATTTATCTTAGTTTGTCTGGCTGTGTCTTCAGGGCGTCCTCATTCCCCGACCCCAACTCCTCCTTCCCCGACCCCATCTCCCCCACCCTGACTCCATCTCCCCCACCCTGAATCAATCTCCCCCACCCCGACCCCATCTCCCCCACCTCCAGGGTATTAGTCACAGACACCTGGTGTATCAGGGTATTAGTCACAGACACCTGGTGTATCAGGGTATTAGTCACAAACACCTGGTGTATCAGGGTATTAGTCACAGACACCTGGTGTATCAGGGTATTAGTCACAGACACCTGGTGTATCAGGGTATTAGTCACAGACACCTGGTGTATCAGGGTATTAGTCACAGACACCTGGTGTATCAGGGTATTAGTCACAGACACCTGGTGTATCAGGGTATTAGTCACAGACACCTGGTGTATCAGGGTATTAGTCACAGACACCTGGTGTATCAGGGTATTAGTCACAGACACCTGGTGTATCAGGGTATTAGTCACAGACACCTGGTGTATCAGGGTATTAGTCACAGACACCTGGTGTATCAGGGTATTAGTCACAGACACCTGGCGTATCAGGGTATTAGTCACAGACACCTGGTGTATCAGGGTATTAGTCACAGACACCTGGTGTATCAGGGTATTAGTCACAGACACCTGGCGTATCAGGGTATTAGTCACAGACACCTGGCGTATCAGGGTATTAGTCACAGAAACCTGGTGTATCAGGGTATTAGTCACAGACACCTGGTGTATCAGGGTATTAGTCACAGACACCTGGTGTATCAGGGTATTAGTCACAGACACCTGGCGTATCAGGGTATTAGTCACAGACACCTGGTGTATCAGGGTATTAGTCACAGACACCTGGTGTATCAGGGTATTAGTCACAGACACCTGGTGTATCAGGGTATTAGTCACAGACACCTGGCGTATCAGGGTATTAGTCACAGACACCTGGCGTATCAGGGTATTAGTCACAGACACCTGGCGTATCAGGGTATTAGTCACAGACACCTGGCGTATCAGGGTATTAGTCACAGACACCTGGCGTATCAGGGTATTAGTCACAGACACCTGGCGTATCAGGGTATTAGTCACAAACACCTGGTGTATCAGGGTATTAGTCACAGACACCTGGTGTATCAGGGTATTAGTCACAGACACCTGGTGTATCAGGGTATTAGTCACAGACACCTGGTGTATCAGGGTATTAGTCACAGACACCTGGTGTATCAGGGTATTAGTCACAGACACCTGGTGTATCAGGGTATTAGTCACAGACACCTGGTGTATCAGGGTATTAGTCACAGACACCTGGTGTATCAGGGTATTAGTCACAGACACCTGGTGTATCAGGGTATTAGTCACAAACACCTGGTGTATCAGGGTATTAGTCACAGACACCTGGTGTATCAGGGTATTAGTCACAGACACCTGGTGTATCAGGGTATTAGTCACAGACACCTGGTGTATCAGGGTATTAGTCACAAACACCTGGTGTATCAGGGTATTAGTCACAGACACCTGGTGTATCAGGGTATTAGTCACAGACACCTGGTGTATCAGGGTATTAGTCACAGACACCTGGTGTATCAGGGTATTAGTCACAGACACCTGGTGTATCAGGGTATTAGTCACAGACACCTGGTGTATCAGGGTAAATGACTGATTTCTTCCACTTACTGATTTATAATAATTTATGTAATATCAAGTGCCAGATGAGATGTGCTCTTCTTTCAAGTACACCATCAGAATTTGTTAAATGTTCCCAGAGATTCCCTAATTAACAAATAATAGATGACTACTCATTTTGTGTTCAAGCTGGTTAAATGAATAAACTAACAGACATTGTCTAGACTTCTTAGACAACCTCCTAGTCTCTCTCCTAAACTCTCTCCTAGACAGCCTCCTAGTCTCTCTCCTAGACAGCCTCCTAGTCTCTCTCCTAGACTGCATCCTAGTCTCTCTCCTAGACTGCCTCCTAGTCTCTCTCCTAGACAGCCTCCTAGTCTCTCTCCTAGACAGCCTCCTAGTCTCTCTCCTAGACTGCATCCTAGTCTCTCTCCTAGACTGCATCCTAGTCTCTCTCCTAGACTGCCTCCTAGTCTCTCTCCTAGACAGCCTCCTAGTCTCTCTCCTAGACTGCCTCCTAGTCTCTCTCCTAGACTGCCTCCTAGTCTCTCTCCTAGACTGCCTCCTAGTCTCTCTCCTAGACAACCTCCTAGTCTCTCTCCTAGACAGCCTCCTAGTCTCTCTCCTAGACTACCTGCTAGTCTCTCTCCTAGACAGCCTCCTAGTCTCTCTCCTAGACAGCCTCCTAGTCTCTCTCCTAGACAGCCTCCTAGTCTCTCTCCTAGACAGCCTCCTAGTCTCTCTCCTAGACAGCCTCCTAGTCTCTCTCCTAGACAGCCTCCTAGTCTCTCTCCTAGACAGCCTCCTAGTCTCTCTCCTAGACAGCCTCCTAGTCTCTCTCCTAGACAGCCTCCTAGTCTCTCTCCTAGACTGCCTCCTAGTCTCTCCTAGACTGCCTCCTAGTCTCTCTCCTAGACAGCCTCCTAGTCTCTCTCCTAGACAGCCTCCTAGTCTCTCTCCTAGACAGCCTCCTAGTCTCTCTCCTAGACTGCCTCCTAGTCTCTCTCCTAGACTGCCTCCTAGTCTCTCTCCTAGACTGCCTCCTAGTCTCTCTCCTAGACAGCCTCCTAGTCTCTCTCCTAGACAGCCTCCTAGTCTCTCTCCTAGACTGCCTCCTAGTCTCTCTCCTAGACAACCTCCTAGTCTCTCTCCTAGACTGCCTCCTAGTCTCTCTCCTAGACAGCCTCATAGTCTCTCTCCTAGACTGCCTCCTAGTCTCTCTCCTAGACAGCCTCCTAGTCTCTCTCCTAGACAGCCTCCTAGTCTCTCTCCTAGACAGCCTCCTAGTCTCTCTCCTAGACAGCCTCCTAGTCTCTCTCCTAGACAGCCTCCTAGTCTCTCTCCAAGCCCTGATAAATAAACAATACACAGAGTTGACCTTTGGGTTAACAGCTTTCTATGCTTGCTCCACTCAGCACTCTCCTTGATTCAATTACCACAAAGGTTCAGGAGACGCCAGGAATAACCAAGGAGGCTCTGTCTGTCCGTTTGTCCGTCTGTTTCTGTCTGACTGCCTATCTTGGCTCTCCAAGCTGTCTGTCTGTCCACGTGTCTGTCTGACTTCCTGGTAGAGATTAGAGTTTTGGAGAGAATACCCTGTGAAAAGTTTTTTTCGAATGTACTTATATACCAAAAAAATGTTAAGCCATAATGTTGTTTGAATTAAATCATACTATTAGTAATTGTGACAATCCTTACCTAACAAACTCCAGAACCATTTTTTTTGTCAGTGACATGGAACATAAACCCAGTGTATATAAAAGACAATTACGACACCAGATAATTAATCTAGTCAGGTAATAATAATTTAATCAAATACATGTAAACAAATAAATGATCTGTAAAGACGCTATAAACGCGTAGCTCGGAGCTATAAATGCATTAGCGATAACTTGTCCACATGTTGCCGTCGCATGCAGCTTGGTATTTATAAGGCCTCCCAATGAAATGCTTCACTGGAGAGATGTCACAACTGGCTGGCTCACTCACAATTACAAGTGATGTACAAAACACAGATAAAAAAGTAGTAAAAAAAATAGTTGCTCCAGATGCTTTCATCTTACAATTTCTTTTAAATTATTTAAGCAACACATTATTTATTGCAGTTTTTGCATTTGTGTGTGAATCTTTACATAACCATTTAGATGTATCTGTTTTTCTGTTTCATTATCTAAACATGTAATACGTTTGAAGGCCTCATCCGTATTTAAATAACAATAAAGGTATTTCAACAATCAATATTGTTGACTTGATTCACTGATAAAGTTGTGAAACCACTAAAACAAAATGAACAAATTAAGGGTGGAAAACAAGAGACAGCCAGAGAAAATGTTCAATTTGGTAAAGATTGTGTCTCTAGCCTTCATGATTATAAAATTAAATGTCGCTAACATATGCCTAGTAGTTAAATATTTGTACAATATCCTGTTTAGATATTACTGGCTAGTCTAGTGACTACCGTAAACTATAAAGCAAACAAACGAGATGAACCAAGCCCTCTCTGCTAATGCATTACAATGTACAATGTGGAAAAGGCAGTTTATTTGCCAGTCCATGTAGGGGATCACAGTGAACCTTTAGACATTCTGGAGATGCCTTAATAATTTGCCCACATGAGACAATCAAGTCACCTTGAACATTCCCCTCACACCCCCATACAAAAATGTATACACACACACACACACACACACACACACACACACACACACACACACACACACACACACATTACCTCCTCCCTTCAACCCCAGCCACCCTTTTCTCCTCAGCTAGCAGCACAGAGGTACCAGACTGTTATTTAGGCTTTACTGGTCTGTGTTAAATTCAGCAATTTGAAGGGCTGTTAAGTTTTTCAATTGAAATTTCATTTAAGATGCAGGTGCTTTTTATTTTATTGATGCTTTACTGCTCTCCAGGAGCAGGCTAGAACACACTGTAATAACACCACTCTCACCCAATCAGCCTGCTGAACAGATGTAGTGCCGGGATGATGGGATTACATATAGGGCCCCTCCCTCATCCCTCCTCTCCCTCATCAGCCTCCTCTCCCTCATCCCTCCTCACCCTCATCCCTCCTCACCCTCATCCCTCCTCTCCCTCATCCCTCCTCACCCTCATCCCTCCTCTCTCTCTCCTCCTCCCTCCTCTCCCTCATCAGCCTCCTCTCCCTCATCCCTCCTCACCCTCATCCCTCCTCACCCTCATCCCTCCTCACCCTCATCCCTCCTCTCCCTCATCCCTCATCCCTCCTCACCCTCATCCCTCCTCCCTCCTCTCCCTCATCAGCCTCCTCTCCCTCATCCCTCCTCTCCCTCATCCCTCCTCACCCTCATCCCTCCTCTCCCTCATCCCTCCTCTCCCTCATCCCTCCTCTCCCTCATCCCTCCTCTCCCTCATCCCTCCTCTCTCCTCACCCTCATCCCTCCTCATCCCTCCTCTCCCTCATCCCTCCTCACCCTCATCCCTCCTCTCCCTCATCAGCCTCCTCTCCCTCATCCCTCCTCACCCTCATCCCTCCTCACCCTCATCCCTCCTCTCCCTCATCCCTCCTCTCCCTCATCCCTCCTCTCCCTCATCCCTCCTCTCTCTCATCCCTCCTCTCCCTCATCCCTCACCCTCATCCCTCCTCTCCCTCATCCCTCCTCACCCTCATCCCTCCTCACCCTCCTATCCCTCCTCCCTCACTCGCTCCAATCTGTAATCTCTCCATTTCCCTCCTCTCGCTCCTCCCTCCTCTCTTCGCTCCCTCCTCTCGCTCCTCCCGTTGTAAATCGTCACGGCAGAAGGCTAAACAAGAGTGTGCACCACCGAGCCTTAAATCACATTTATAAGGATTTGGTTAGCATAGTAATAACACAATCAAGTGACAAGGACGGGGGGGAGGCAGGAGAGGGGCTAGGGAGATGGAGGGGCTGGGGGGACAGGAGAGGGGCTAGGGAGATGGAGGGGCTGGGGGGACAGGAGAGGGGCTAGGGAGAAGGAGGGGGCAGGAGAGGGGCTAGGGAGATGAGGGGGCTGGAGAGGGGCTAGGGAGATGGGAGGGGGGTGCTGGGGGGACAGGAGAGGGGCTAGGGAGGTGGAGGGGGCAGGAGAGGGACTAGGTAGGTGGAGGGGGCAGGAGAGGGGCTAGGGAGATGGAGGTGGGGGCAGGAGAGGGGCTAGGGAGATGGAGGGGGAGGGGCAGGGGGCAGGAGAGGGGCTAGGGAGATGGAGGGGGGGGCAGGAGAGGGGATAGGGAGATGGAGGGGGAGGGGCAGGGGGACAGGAGAGGGGCTAGGGTGATGGAGGGGGGCAGGAGAGGGGCTAGGGAGATGGAGGGGGAGGGGCAGGGGGACAGGAGAGGGGCTAGGGAGATGGAGGGGGAGGGGCAGGCAGGAGAGGGGCTAGGGAGATGGAGGGGGGACAGGAGAGGGGCTAGGGAGATGGAGGGGGGCTTATTTTTAGCATAGCAGAGGTCTGTGAAAGGAGAGGATGAGGCTTTTGAAGGTGAGCAGGGTGGCTGATGTTAAAGAGGACAAATGACAGGGTTTATGGACAGAGGAGAGGTAAGAGCGTCCGCTCACTCCCCGTAGGAATGTATTCCATTCATTCCCAGTAATCTGCGGCGTAATGAAAAACAGATCTGCGGGGTATACAGGGGAGATCTGCTGTGTTGTATATCTGCTCCAGTGTAATTCCGTCACGGTTAACCTTACTGTACCGTCCATATCGAGTCAAATTATATACAGAGTATTATAAACGGGGCATGCGTAGGAACACACACACACACACAGGGTTGAATATGATATCTAAATTAAAACTGCAACTGAATATTATGTTATTATAATGATCATGTTGAACTGTTATACTCAGTTTAATGTAATCGGTTGTTTTTATGTTGACATCACTCAAATGAAAACGCAGCTGTTGGCGACAAAACAGACCGAATTATATTTTGTAGACTTGCTTTAGCTAAGCAATTGATAACAGGTCGACATTTCGTCAAACACACACACACACACACACACTCTTTTTCTGGGAACACGCGAGCAGACAAAAGGAGCTGTCTAACATGGCAAAGTTTATGTTCACAGGACTATCTGTCAGGTCGGAGAAGTAAGAATTCATGGATGAAATTACATTAAAAAGATGGATATAAAATTTTAATGGAATGATAAAAAGAGGAAACGAGACACCCTTGTGAATACTTAAAGATCTCATCTGTCTTGGCGAGGTAAAACCCTTGTTCTCAACACACTCACTGAAGACCACAGAGATGTGTGAGCGTATGTGTGTCTGCCAGCATTAAGAGCGTGCGCCGTGCGCGCGTGTGTGTGTGTGTGTTCACGCCATCTACGCAGAGAGACAGATAAAGTAAAAAGAAGCGGTAATGACAGTACATATGGAATTCATTTATTTAATGTATCATTGGTGAACACACACTTTTAAATTAACCAAAACTGCTCGGTACTTCAAGGACAACGAGGTACTTCACTTAACTAGTGTAAAAAATGACCAAATCCCCGTCCGTATGTGGAGGAATTCATTCATCACTACTATTACTCTGAATGAAAGCCGGCGACGTCGGCCGGACTCCGTTATGTCCCTGACAGCGGTTGACAAGGCTATGTAAATCACACTGGCCGCCGTCTCCGTGCATTCGCTTCAGTGCACAGCGGTCAGCACCGGGCATTGTCCTATTCACTCCTGTACACGGCTCCCTGTATCATTCAATTGTGGACTTGCTGTGTGGGGACAAACGTGTGGTGATGAAATGATGCATGTTTGCAACCTTTCATTTTGCGGAGCGATTCCCGGTCAGTGCTGTGTGTCCCTGGTGAAAGCTTGAATCATTTCCTGTCTTTCTCTTCTGTTACTGTCTCACACGTGGAATGCAAACATACACCAGGTGGACCGGTACATAAACCAGGTGGACCGGTACATAATCCAGGTGGACCGGTACATAAACCAGGTGAACTGGTACATAAACCAGGTGGACCGGTACATAAACCATGTGGACCGGTTCCTAAACCAGGTGGACGGTACATAAACCATGTGGACCGGTTCCTAAACCAGGTGGACGGTACATAAACCAGGTGGACCGGCACACAAACCAGGTGGACCGGCACATAAACCAGGTGGACCGGCACATAAACCAGGTGGACCGGTACATTAACCAGGTGGACCGGTACATCAACCAGGTGGACCGGCACATTAACCAGGTGGACCGGCACATAAACCAGGTGGACCGGCACATAAACCAGGTGGACCGGCACATTAACCAGGTGGACCGGTACATTAACCAGGTGGACCGGCGCATTAACCAGGTGGACCGGCGTATTAACCAGGTGGACCGGTACATAAACCAGGTGGACCGGTACATTAACCAGGTGAACTGGTACATAGACCAGGTTAACCAGTACAAATTCCAGGTGGACCAGAACATAAACCTGTTAATGCATGCTCTGTTGGGTTCAGACTGGGTGTTTGTAAAAGCACTTTGTGACTACTTTGTTGTAAAAAGGGCTCTATAAAATAAATGTCATTGATTGATAGACCAGGTTGACCAGTACATAGACCAGGTTGACCAGTACATAGACCAGGTTGACCAGTACATAGACCAGGTAGACCACTACATAGACCAGGTTGACCAGTACATAGACCAGGTTGACCGGTACATAGAACAGGTTGACCGGCACATAGACCAGGTTGACCAGTACATAGACCAGGTTGACCACTACATAGACCAGGTTGACCAGTACATAGACCAGGTTGACCACTACATAGACCAGGTTGACCACTACATAGACCAGGTTGACCACTACATAGACCAGGTTGACCACTACATAGACCAGGTTGACCACTACATATACCAGGTTGACCACTACATAGACCAGGTTGACCTGATCACCAGATCCTGTGTGTGCTGGCATGTGACTGTTTAGACCTTGTGTCTGCCCCTGTGTGTCTGTCTCCATTTGTCTCTGTCTGTATTCATCAGTCTATCTGTCTGTCTCTGTTTTTCTGTCTCTCTGTGTTTCCGTCAGTTACTGTCCGTCTCTCTCTGTCCCTGTCTGTCCCTGTCTGTCCCTGTCTGTCTCTGTCTGTCTCTGTCTGTCTCTGTCTGTCCCCATTTGTCTCTGTCTCTCTGTCACCTTGCCTGTCCTCCAGCCTCCCACCCTCACTACATCTCTCTTTCCAAGCCACATTATTTTGAAGAATCTCTTACATTCTTTTCCCTATTCATTTAGTGTGTGTTTATCCAACCACTCATTCACCTGTGAGTGTGTGTGCGTGTGTGTCTGTGTGTGTGCGCGATGAACGGATGTGAGAGAGTTTATTAGCAGCGCCTGCAGACACTAAAACTCTGCATCTCCCATAATCCTCAGTGGTGGTGGCCAGCCACAGACTGGTATGGAGGCTCTTAAAGACAGCGCTGTGTCGTTCCACAGCCAACACATGGAATAGAAAGGCCTTATCTCTAGTAATAAGCATCATAGCATCACAAACCCCGGCTAATGCAATGACTCTTTCAAAGTCACCAGAGACTAGTGTGTGTGTGTGCTATATCCAGCCCGTGTCAGTTTGTGTGCCGGCGTGTATGTATATGTGTGTGTGTGTGTGTAACACATGTTCTCTCTGTTTGGGCCACAGGCAGAGAGTGCTTTGAGTGATGGACACAGCAATACAAATCTATTGCTCACACACACACACACACACACACACACACACACACACACACACACACACACACACACACACACACACACACACACACACACACACACACACACACACACACACACACACACACACACACACACACACACACACACACACACACACACACACACACAGTGCCACTGTCCAACCCATACATAAAGCACATATTTCACAGAGGCAGAATGGACACACAAAAGATTATTGTATAAGCAGCTGTCTTTATTCATCCCCCAAAGTGTGTGTGTCTAGATCTGTACAGAAGTGTATGTATGTGTGTGTGTGTCTGTGTGTGTGTGTGTGTGCGTGTAGTGCGATGCTAATTCTGCATAGCAATGAGAAAGTGATGGTCCATAATACGAGGCATCCTGAATGTATGCAAATAGTGGTGCTATAATTATAATGTATGTGATAATAGAGTAGCGCTAATTAATTTATAACTTTGCAGAGAGAGTCTGTTCCACTGCCTAATGTGATCCTATTACAGCAATTAGCTAGCAATGACACTGGCTAGGTCACCTACAAACACTGTACACCTTTAATACACACACACACACACTCTCTCTCTCACACCCGCTCTTTCTCCTTTCTCCAAACTCTCCCTCTCTCTATCATATCTCAACTCACTCTCTCTCTCTCACCCCTCTTTCAACCCACCAACTTTACCTCTTTTTTTCGCATTCCCTTCTCTTGTACTCACCCCCCCACCCCTTCCTCTCTCTCACCCCTCCCTCTCGTTTTCTCACCCCCCACCCCCCACACGATGCTGTGTATCGTGTGTGAGTGTGGCGTGTGTGTGTGCGTCGTACTCACTGTCTTCTGCCGTGTATAGACTGGTCCAGTCACTGCAGGTCTCTCCATACGTGTGTGACACCAGCACTCTGAACAGGTATCCCGTATACGGAGAAAGACCATTCACAGTGTATCTGAAGGTGTGAGTGGTGTTCTCTAACAGTCTGTGAAAGCACACACACATTGGTTACGGCGGTGGGAACGTCACAAGTAAGGACAAAATCTGATGAAAATAACCGGGAAACGGTAAAAAAAGCTCAGAAAAAAAGCTTAGCTTTCTATAAACATGTTTTAGCGTTTAACAGAAAAGAAATAAATTGACATGTGTTAACAAATTAGGATGAAACAGAATCGGCACCAGTCCCTGTTCCCTTCCATCCCAGAGACCGATATTAATTAACAGAGCCTCCCAACACATGAAGCCTGGTAATTGGCATAAAGGAAACAGATGAATCAGCCTGCTTTTGTTCTGGTATCACCAATCGCTCAAGCCGGGCATTTCTATGGAAGTGCAGAACGGTATAGGACGTGATGAATAAATCAGGGTAGGAATGAGGATGTGGGAATGAGGTTGATATATTATACATGGCCCTAGTCATTTATTTATTAACACAGAATGAGAATACCCTCTTTTTGGATTAAATTGCAATTTGTTGTCAGGAAGCCTGGAATGAATACATATCAGATGGCACCACAACTTTCTGTCTGTCTTTTCATCTCTTTCCTTCTACGCATCTTGCATTTTTCCTCTGTCTCTCTTCAATCTCTCTCCTCACTCTCACCACACTTTCTCCACAGCCTCTCTCTCTCTTCACTCTCTATACACTCTGTCGCTCTAATCACTCACTCTCACTCTCTCCACACCCTCTCTCTCTCTTCACTCTCACTCTCTTCACTCTCACCACTCTATCCACTCTCACTCCCCACTCTCTCTACTCTCACCACTCTATCCACTCTCACTCCCCACTCCCCACTCTCTCCACTCTCACTCTCTCCACTCTCACTCTCTTCACTCTCACTCTCTTCACTCTCACTCTTCACACCCTTCCTCTATATCCCTCTACCAATGCATTAGAGCCATAGCAGGTATCCCACGCCTGTAATCCGGTTCCTTCTGGGTCTTATTGGTGCTGAGTGCTACAGGACCTTTCAACAGGACAGTGTGTCTCTGACAGGGTTCTTACTGCAGAATAGGAGCGCCTGGTGCAGCCCTCATCTCCAGGCTGTAATACAACGGCCCAGGAGCGTTGGCACGGCCGGGGGGGAACCAGAACACCTGCAGGCTGGCAGCGGTGGCATCTGACCCACCCGGGGGAATCACACCATCTGGAGCTGTAGAGAGAGAGAGAGAAAGAGAGAGAGAAAGAGAGAGAGAGAAGGATGGAGAGGGAGAGGGGGGATGGAGAGAGAGTGAGAGAGAGAAGGATGGAGAGGGAGTGAGAGAAAGGGAGTGAGAGAGAGAGAGAGGGAGAGAGTGAGATGGAGAGAGCAAGAAAGAGGGATGTAGAGGGAGGGAGAGAGAGGGAGGGAGAGGGATGGAGAGGGAGTGAGAGAGAGGGAGGGAGAGAAAGGGAGTGAGAGAGAGAGAGAGAGGGAGAGAGTGAGATGGAGAGAGCAAGAAAGAGGGATGTAGAGGGAGTGAGAGAGAGGGATGGAGAGGGAGTGAGAGAGTGAGAGAGAGGGAGGGAGAGAAAGGGATGGAGTGAGAGGGAGAAGTGCGAACAGAGAGGGAACAAGAACGACAAAAGGAAAGAGAGAGAAAAAAATGTGTCTTCATTGACATCGTCACATCCCTGCTAATCCCATTGGTCTTTAGAAAAGATGATGCCATTTGTCCCTCTGGGCTCTCCGTAGAACAGACAACTCAGCTAGTTCCCCACATGACGACTTGTGGCCTGAATGAAAGACAACATCCTCCGTCTCATGTTCTCTCCTCCTTCATAAGGCATTATCATTCTGAGAGTGACAGGAGTCAGAGCTCCCTCTGATCTACAACAAAGACCCTTCTTACAATGAACCTTCCAGAAGGAAAAAGACGTGAGCGTGAGAGAGAGCGGGGAAGAGGTTGTGGGAGTTGGCTCTCTGGAAAGAGAGAAGGGGAGATATAGAAGACGGAAGCTCAGAACAGGGTTCTGCTGTCTTGTTTCACACTTAACCCACAGGACCAGATATACATGACCCTTTAAACCATCTTTTGACAAAGGACCAACTTTCTCTTTCACTCTCTCTCTCTCTCTCATACACACACACCAGCATATATACATTATACACACATGCAGTCACAAAGGCTTGCAGATAAGCACAAACACACACACACACACACATCTCTATCCTAATTAACATTGCGTTTGCACAATGCTTCTCTTCAGATATCACTTAAACTCCCCACTTCAGCCCGCTACCAGAGTGACGCTGAAACATCTTCACAGTCTGCAGGGAATACATCTAGATTCATCTGCTTAGAGCTGCACTTCACTGGCCCCTCAAATCACTCAGTTGGAGAGCCTATACACCCCATAATGCCTGTCTGCATGTGTGTGTGTGCATGTGTGTTTGTGATCGTCCTCTCAGACGTTCTGCGGAGCCCCTTCTTCAATCAACACCAACACAGCCCACTGCGGACACACTCAGCTGGCCACCCGTCGTCACGCCAACGGCTCATACCAACCAATCGTCATGCCAACAGTGTCTTGACTGAACCATGACCCAAGCAACAGAACACAGCTATACTTATGCAGAGCGGAGTCATGTCTGTGAGGTAATCAAATAGTGTGTGTCCGTCACCGTTTGGCTAACACCAAGTCCCGGTCTATGTGAGCCATTGAAGCCATTTTCATACTTTCCTTATTACTGGTAATACTGCTGGTTTTCATTGTTTACACTTCATTTTCTGGTTCTTTGATTACTAGTATTTCTACTGGTTTTTCATTTTTCATTCCTCATTTTCCATCATATGGGTCTTTGATCACTGGTACTACTGCTGGTTTTCCTTCTTCCCCTCTAATCAGCGACTGATTTAGACAGAAGACACCAGGTGAATAACCAGGAAGGAGAGAGCAGCTCTGCATTGCCCAGATTTGTAGCTGTGAGGAGCCGGTCCAATGAGTCCGTATCATTGCTGTTTATTTGCCTGATCCCAGATCTGTGTGTGCACGTAAACAGATGCTTGGATCCAGCCGTGCGCATTAATAAAGTGATTTGGTGGCGAGGCGTTTGGTCTAATGTGTTGATGGATGGGAGATACGTGTGTCAATACGGCCGCTGGAGCAGCGGATTACTGCGGGAGAGACAGACCCCCTGGGGACTCATCTGTCACTGGGGGAGACAAACACGGACCCCAGTCAAGGAGGGGCAGGAAACACAACAGAACGAAAGAAAACAGGACAAAGGAGATTACCTGATCCCCGGTTCCCTGGTGATGGTGGGCGGGGTTTGTATGTACGTGTGTGTGTGTCGGGGTCAAACACTCTCCACATGTCAGCACCCCGGAATTAGTTGCAAGTTTTCCATAATTCACTGCTTTCCACACTGCTATATACTACACCCGTCTCTATGTAGTACACTATTTCCCTCCCTTTGTAGTATACTATTTTTGCCTCTATGTAGCACACATCTATGTAATACACTATTTTTGCCTCTATGTAGCACACATCTATGTAATACACAATTTTTGCCTCTATGTAGCACACATCTATGTAGTACACTATTTCCCTCTCTGTGTAGTACACTATATTTCCCTCGATTTCCATCTCTATGTAGTATACTATTTTTGGTCAGATCTAGTGTACTACAGTGAAGTGTAAAGGGAATATGGAGCCATTTGGGGCATACTATTTTTACCCATCTTCCCCAGCCCGTAACCGTGGTGATGGGCAGCCTATGGCAGAACATGGAACCCGGGTCTAACACAGAGTTCTCGCTGTTCTGCTGTCAGCCCAGTGGGTTTGGTACTGGTCCCATTAAACTCCAGTCTTATATACGGGCAGGCCTCAGAACCAGACGAGCGTCAACAGCCTGTCTGCACACATAACAATGTTCAATGAACCAGCTTCTGGATTCTAATAAAGGCTTAAAACACTTCTGGCCCTGACCATCTAACATTTCACTAGACCGTCCAGATACCATAGTTTCCACCAACACACAGAGAGAGGAAAAGAGAAGGCACGCGGCTCTGCTTCCCTCTCAGGTATATCAGAGATGTCACTAATCATTTTAAACTATGCACTTTTATGTTTCCCCACCATCTGGAGGAGCCTGAATCTCTTCTGTTCTTTGATACAACAAGGACAGACTGAGACAAGGCTTCAGTCCGCCCCAACAGAAGTCTAAAGACCTGCCAAAGGAAGTGAGATGGAGGTAGAAGAAGAGGGTGAGGCAGAAGATACGACGAAGGATAAGTGTCTATTTAAAATTTATACTTTCTTGTGCCTTTGTTTTGAACTTGAAACATTTCGCTGAAGAAAAAATCCCTTTCCAGACTGGCTTTTGTTGTGGTATGACTGCTGTGGTGCTAAATTGTTTTGGGGTGTGTTTGTGTGGATATGGATCTGACTTTAGTATCTAATGCCCAACTTTCTTCCTTGTAGTGCCTATTTTTAAAAATGTATATCTTAACAGGAATATACACATATGTTCACTGGAATGAACAGCCTAGATTAGAGTTACATTGCACCCCTCTCACAGCTATATGTCGCTCTCTGTGTATCTGTGTGTATATGTGTGTGTATATGTGTGTGTATATGTGTGTATATGTGTGTATATGTGTGTATATGTGTGTGTATATGTGTGTGTGTAGATGTGTTTGTAGATGTGTGTGTAGATGTGTGTGTAGATGTGTGTGTGGTGTGTGTGTGTGTGTGAGAGAGAGAGAGTGTGTGTACAGGGGGGAATGGATTATCGTTCACACACCGTCTGAATAGGGAAAAAGAAAAAAGGGAACAGAGGAAAACGTGTGTGACCAAATTGGTGTAATAAGAGTCCTGCAATGTTTGAAGGGATATCACCACATGAGAGGGAATCACTGCTCCAATTGATTTAGATATACAGCAGAGACAGATAGATCAGGAGAAACAGACGGAAAGAGAGGGGGAGGAGTGAACAGGAGAAACAGAGGGAAAGAGAGAGGGAGGAGTGATCAGGAGAAACAGAGGGAAAGAGAGAGGGAGGAGTGAACAGGAGAAACAGAGGGAAAGAGAGGGAGGAGTGAACAGGAGAAACAGAGGGAAAGAGAGAGGGAGGAGTGAACATGAGAAACAGACGAAAAGAGAGAGGGAGGAGTGAACATGAGAAACAGACGGAAAGAGAGAGGGAGGAGTGAACAGGAGAAACAGACGGAAAGAGAGAGGGAGGAGTGAACAGGAGAAACAGAGGGAAAGAGAGAGGGAGGAGTGAACAGGAGAAACAGAGGGAAAGAGAGAGGGAGGAGTGAACAGGAGAAACAGAAGGAAAGAGAGAGGGAGGAGTGAACAGGAGAAACAGACGGAAAGAGAGGGGGAGGAGTGAACAGGAGAAACAGACGGAAAGAGAGGGGGAGGAGTGAACAGGAGAAACAGACTGAAGGGGAGAAGGTAGAGAACATGAGAAACTGAGGAAACTAGAGGGGATAGAATGAGAGAAACAGAGGGAGTGAGAGAATGGGAGTAGGGAGGTGCCAGGTGAAAGGCATGTGTGTCTATAGACCAGTATATTGGACATCCTGGACACACACTATAATGTGAGGACAACCAGCTGTGTGTCTATAGACCAGTATATTGGACATCCTGGACACACACTATAATGTGAGGACAACCAGCTGTGTGTCTATAGACCAGTATATTGGACATCCTGGACACACACTATAATGTGAGGACAACCAGCTGTGTGTCTATAGACCAGTATATTGGACATCCTGGACACACACTATAATGTGAGGACAACCAGCTGTGTGTCTATAGACCAGTATATTGGACATCCTGGACACACACTATAATGTGAGGACAACCAGCTGTGTGTCTATAGACCAGTATATTGGACATCCTGGACACACACTATAATGTGAGGACAACCAGCTGTGTGTCTATAGACCAGTATATTGGACATCCTGGACACACACTATAATGTGAGGACAACCAGCTGTGTGTCTATAGACCAGTATATTGGACATCCTGGACACACCCTAATGTGAGGACAACCAGCTGTGTGTCTATAGACCAGTATATTGGACATCCTGGACACACACCCTAATGTGAGGACAACCAGCTGTGTGTCTATAGACCAGTATATTGGACATCCTGGACACACACTATAATGTGAGGACAACCAGCTGTGTGTCTCGGATGCTTTATTGATCGATCAACTGCAAGAGAAACAGACAGAATGGAGGAAGAGACACAGAGGTAAAGATCCCCTAACCTTATACACACTGGTTCACGCACGCACGCACACACACGTGCTCACACTAACACACAGCCCATGCCTTGCAATGTGCTGTGTAAATCAAGTTAATCTGTTTTCAGGCCATTAAGTAAAGAGAATGTTAAGTAAAGGCAGCCAGCGACACCTTAAGTGACTAGTTCCATTTGTAGAGAGGCTCGTAAAACGCAGCACGTTCAAACCATACCAGTCATAATTAGAATCAACAACAATTAAACTGGCTAAAAGGCACTTGTCAGAAGTATAGCTGTAGCTACTCTGGAGACAGGCTGTATATATTAGCGTACCTGTAGCTACTGTGGAGACAGACTGTGTATATTAGCGTACCTGTAGCTACTGTGGAGACAGACTGTGTATATTAGCATACCTGTAGCTACTGTGGAGACAGACTGTAGATAGTAGCGTTCCTGTAGCTACTGTGGAGACAGACTGTGTATTGTTGTGTACCTGTAGCTACTGTGGAGACAGACTGTGTATATTAGCATACCTGTAGCTACTGTGGAGACAGACTGTGTATATTAGTGTACCTGTAGCTACTGTGGAGACAGACTGTGTATATTAGTGTACCTGTAGCTACTGTGGAGACAGACTGTGTATTGTTGTGTACCTGTAGCTACTGTGGAGACAGACAGTCTATTGTAGTGTACAATTCCTGTAGCTACCATGGAGACAGACTATAGTAGTTTACCTGTAGGTGCCATGGAAACGTTAACTGGAAGACTCTCCACACATCCCATGCTGTTGCAGGCCCGGACACTCAGACTGTAGTTGGTGTACGGCTGGAGACCTCCAACAGAAACCCAGTTCCCTGCTGCACTACTGCTATAGACAACACCACCAGCCTCTTCATCATCACCATCGTCCTCATCTGGAGGGAGGTGGGGTGTAGAGACAAAGGGAGGCAAAAACAGATAGAGATGGAGAGATAAATAGGGAAAAATAGAGATAAAGGGAGATAAATAGGGATAAATAGAGATAAAGGGAGATGAATAGAGATAAATAGAGATGAAGGGAGATAAATAGAGATAAATATAGATAAATAGAGATAAATAGAGATGAAGGGAGATAAATAGAGATAAATAGAGATAAATAGAGATGAAGGGAGATAAATAGAGATAAAGGGAGATAAATATAGATGAAGGGAGATAAATAGAGATAAAGGGAGATGAAGAGAGATGAAGGGAGATGAATAGACATAAATAGAGATAAATAGGGATAAATAGAGATAAATAGAGATGAAGGGAGATAAATATATTGTAGGTGTTACTGAAAGTGAGTATTTTTCCTTATGTCAAATGTGACACTACTTAAAATACGGGATGTTCATTCCCATCAACATGTCAGAAGGTGTTTTAACCTTTGACCTCTGATCTGCGTAAAGGACCGTGAACACAACCACACACACAGAGATGTATATTGGACACATGATAAATATATGATCTCTCATTAGAAACCTGCTCAAGAAATGGTACAGATTAATCCACCACACTTTGGCCCCTAATGTGCACACACACACACACACACGCACACACGCATGCACATTCACACATGCACAGACACACACACACGCACACACGCCCACACAGACACGCACACACACATTCACTCATACACACACTCACGTTCTGACCATCGTGGTGCATAATGTGCGCACACACGCACACACACACAAGCACATTCACACATGCACACACACACACACTCATACACACACACACGCACATTCACACATGCACACACACACACACACACACTCATACACACACAAGCACATTCACACATGCACACACACACTCATACACACACACACACGCACATTCACACATGCACACACACACACACACACACACACACTCATACACACACACGCACATTCACACATGCACACACACACACGTTCTGACCATCGTGGTCCCTAGCCACTGCCACTTACAGTAATGCAATCCAGCTGAGAATATACGGCACCGTGCACAGATTAAATAGGAATTAATTTCACTTAGATCTCAATGGATCTATAGGTGGATGGAGGTGGGTAGAGGTGGAGGGGTGGGGGTTGAGTGGGGTTAAGAGAACGGGGAGATGAGTCGAGGAGAAGGGAGAAAGATTCAGGGTTAAAGAGATTGGTAGGGAGAGAAAGGGAGGGGATATAGACAATGGAAAAAAGAGAAAAGAGAGGTAACAGTAAAGAACATGAAAGAGGGAGAAAAAGACGAGAGGTAACAGAAAGTCCATATCCTGTGGCTTTCTAGCGGTCTGAGATATTCCACCATCAGGAAATCAATAGAGATAAAGAGTTTAGGGGAAAAAACATAATTCTTCTGTACAACAACTGAAGGGGGAAAAGGAAAATAAATAGGTAAGGAAAAAGAGAGGGCGAGATAGAGGGAGACAGAAAGACAGAGAGAGAGAGTGAAGGAGAGAGGAGGAGATCCACGGTGCTACCAAACTGCTAACTTGGCACAACTCATCTTCTAATAGCATTTGAAAACCCGGAAGGCGAGAAAAAAAACACTGATAAAATTTAACAGCTTAAGGAAAAATAAACAAGCTTAATGATTTAATGTGAGGTGGTTTCCCAAGACGGCCTCCCCCCTTCGCTCTGGCCCGGTTCTGCTCTCCACGCCAAATCTTATAATTGCCTACAATTTACCTTGTCTGCTGTTGGCAGTTTGCAAAATGAAACGTTAACATGCAAGAGACCGTGGACGTTTTTTTAAAGGCATTTTCCTTTCTCTCTCTCTCTCTCTTTTTAGTCTCCATCTCCCCACAGTATCTACCTCTGTCAGTTTTTTCTCTTTCGGCACCCCTTTCTCTGATGAGGAAAAGGTTCTCGACAGAGAGAGAGAGAGTGATAGAAGATGTTCAGCCGTGAGCAATAGAGAGGTATAAAGAGCTTTCTTCCAACAGCTCCACATGAATCAGAACACAAGTCAATACTTAATAATGCTTGGATTAGGTCTGGCACTCTGGATCTGGCATGTCAGGGTGAACAGCCCCCTGTCACTGTCATAGGGTGTGTGTGTGTGTGTGTGTGTGTGAGTGTCGGGGTGTGTGTGGGTGTGTGTGTCAGTGTGTGTGTGTGAGTGTCAGGGTGTGTGTGTGTGTCAGGGTGAGTGAATGTGTCGTGGTGTGTGTGTGTCTGTGCGTGTGCTTGTGTGTTTGTCCATTGATCAGGCCTGTCATTTGTGATCGGTCCCTCCTGGCTGTATGTGACATGAGGTCCAGTTTTACTACGATACACGACCAGGGACATTACACAGTTACTAGGACCGAGTCTGGAATAAGAGAGGAGAGGATATGAGTGAGGTGGGAAGAGCACCCGAGAGGACAGGAGAGGAGATGAGGAAGGAGGAGAGGAGATGAGGAAGGAGGAGAGGAGATGAGGAAGGAGGAGGAGAGGAATAAGGAGAGGAGGAGAGGAGTAAGGAGGAGATGAGGAAGGAGAGGAGTAGATGAGGAAGGAGGAAAGGAGATGAGGCAGGAGGAGATGAGAAAGGAGGAGGATATGAGTGAGTTGGGAAGAGCAGCCGAGAGGACAGGAGAGGATATGAGGAATGAGGAGAGGAGATGAGGAAGGAGAAGAGGATATGAGTGAGGTGGACAGAGCAGCCGAGGGAACAGGAGAGGAGATGAGGAATGAGGAGTGGAGATGACGAAGGAGAAGAGGATATGAGTGAGGTGGGAAGAGCAGCCGAGAGGACAGGAAAGGAGATGAGGAATGAGGAGAGGAGATGAGGAAGGAGGAGAGAATATGAGTGAGGTGGGAAGAGCAGCCGAGAGGACAGATGAGTAGCGAAGAGGAGATGAGGAAGGAGGAGAGAAGATGAGGAGGAGAGGAGAGGAAGGGGAGAGCAGTGAAGAGATGAGAGAACAGGAGAGGAGGCAGGTGAAAAGAGGAGGGGGGGGGGTGAAAGGAGAGGGTCTCATAATTAAGACACAGGGAGTGTTACCGTGGGATACCTGGAACCTGTGGGTGCTGAATAATAAGATATGCAAATCCAACCAGTCTTCTACATCACTAGGTGCACACACACATATACACAAGCATCAATGCCTCCACACAACACACTACAGTCATTGGAGAGTTCCTTGGATTTCATGTCCTGGTTTTGGTGCTTCGACATGCACTGTGAAGTGTGAGACAATAGGTGTGTTTGTAGTGCGTGTGTGTGTGTGTGTCTGATGATTAGTGTGTGTGTGTGTGTGTCTGATGATTAGTGTGTGACTCCAGACCAGTAGCTGACCACATGGCACTGAACCCCATCTAGAACTAACAGCAAATAAGCACTTTTTACATCACATATACTGCTGACAAACATTCCCAAGCAAATTACCAACACGCAAAATATCCGGTTCTGTCTTCATTTAATTGTGGTTATTAAGCCTCTTTTGAGATGCAATCTGTATTCCTGTCACAGGCTTTATACCCACATACTAATTCATTATAAAAAAATCACTTCAAAGCAAATATTGAACACGTGTGCGGTGTGAGCGTGTGTTACCTGTCTGTGAGAACAGCAGTGTGAGTGTGTGTGTGTGTGTTACCTGTGTGTGAGAACAGCAGTGTGAGTGTGTGTGTGTGTCTTACCTGTGTGTGAGAACAGCATTGTGTGTGTGTTACCTGTGTGTGAGAACAGCAGTGTGTGTGTGTGTGTGTGTGTGTGTGTTACCTGTGTGTGAGAACAGCAGTGTGTGTTTGTTACCTGTGTGTGAGAAGAGCAGTGTGTGTGTGTTACCTGTCTGTGAGAACAGCAGTGTGTGTGTGTGTTACCTGTGTGTGAGAACAGCAGTGTGTGTGTGTGTTACCTGTGTGTGAGAACAGCAGTGTGTGTGTGTTACCTGTGTGTGAGAACAGCAGTGTGTGTGTGTTAGCTGTCTGTGAGAACAGCAGTGTGTGTGTGTGTGTGTGTTACCTGTGTGTGAGAACAGCAGTGTGAGTGTGTGTGTGTGTGTGTGGTACCTGTGTGTGAGAACAGCAGTGTGAGTGTGTGTGTGTGTTACCTGTGTGTGAGAACAGCATTGTGTGTGTGTTACCTGTGTGTGAGAACAGCAGTGTGTGTGTGTTACCTGTGTGTGAGAACAGCAGTGTGTGTGTTACCTGTCTGTGAGAACAGCAGTGTGTGTGTGTTACCTGTGTGTGAGAACAGCAGTGTGTGTGTGTGTGTGTGTGTTACCTGTGTGTGAGAACAGCAGTGTGTGTGTGTGTTACCTGTGTGTGAGAACAGCAGTGTGTGTGTGTTACCTGTCTGTGAGAACAGCAGTGTGTGTGTGTTACCTGTGTGTGAGAACAGCAGTGTGTGTGTGTGTGTGTTACCTGTGTGTGAGAACAGCAGTGTGAGTGTGTGTGTGTGTTACCTGTGTGTGAGAACAGCAGTGTGTGTGTGTGTTACCTGTGTGTGAGAACAGCAGTGTGTGTGTGTGTGTGTGTGTGTGTGTGTGTGAGAACAGCAGTGTGTGTGTGTGTGTGTTACCTGTCTGTGAGAACAGCAGTGTGTGTGTGTTACCTGTGTGTGAGAACAGCAGTGTGTGTGTGTGTGTGTTACCTGTGTGTGAGAACAGCAGTGTGTAGCTAATGTTTCCATTGGGTTTGGCTGGTTGACTCCACTTGGCCCTCAGAGAGCGGGGTCCTTCTGTATCAGTCTGGAGCACCAGGGGCCCTACAGGGGCCATCTCTAATGTCCGGGTCTCTACCTGCACACACATTGACTGGTCAGAGAAGGAAAGAAATACAACCCCTGTTTCCTTTGCCTGTCTCTTTTTCTTTCTTCTCCACTGTCACTCTTTATCCCCTCCTGTCTCTCTCTCATCCCTTCTCTCTCCTCTCCTCTCCTGTCTCTCTCCTCTCCTCTCTCTCCTGTATCTTCTCTCCTCTCCTCTCCTCTCCTCCCCTTACGCTGTCTCTCCTGCTCTCCCTGGCTCTCCCAGTGCTGTGTTGTCAGTTGTGTGTATGTGGTGAGGTATGTTCAGACATATTGGACCTGAGCCCCTCCCACACCAGGCCCTCCCAGAGTGGCATTTCTACCAAATGTCATCGTCACCAGACGGCCATTTATTGAGCCCTGGAATCGATCACCTTTATGATGCTTGCCAGCTGACACACACACACACACACACACACACACACACACACACAGACACAGACGTCAGCAGCTTCGATGTGCCTGATGCGACTAATGGTTCCGGGTGTAGTGTGTTTGTGTGTGTGTGTGTGTGTGTGTGTGTGTGGTCCTCACCAGTGGTCCGAGGCCACACCCCCGTGTTGTGCAGGCCTGTATCCTGAAGCTGTGTAGACTCCATGCAGACAGGTGGTCCACCCAGAACCACGTGGAACTGGAGTTCTGGACCAGCACACCGTTCATCCAGACGCCATAGCTGCTAATCAACCCTAGAGCCGGGACACGAAGCGAAGCACACACACACACACACACCCCCAAACAGACACACAAACACACACACACACATACCCTGTCAGTAAATGAAATCACAAGACATGATCCTGAGATTAGCCCAGTCCCATAAGGAAACAACGTGCGGCGGGAGTCTCATCTTCGTCAACATGCCTACGGGGATCAACAGATCACGGCGCCCGGTAACGTCCTATTCTGTTTTAATTCCGCGTCCGCACGAGCGTCCGCGTCAAGATATGAAGACACAAAGCAGACAGTGATACATCTCCACACTTAATATGTCCAATAGCCATCGAGCTCCCGTGCCAAATCGCCACCTCGATCCCGACCGCTAGTCCACTTCTTTCGACGGGAGTCATGTCGGCCCCAGGGCACTAAGTAGTGAATAGGCTGCCATTTGTGTGCGCACACCAGTGTTCGTATGGGGGAGAGTGTTTCAATAAGTCCAGGTTGACATGAAGCCTAATACATAACAGGCTTATTCTCCCAATGTCTCCGAGTTTCCCGCGCGCTAATCCACAGCCGGGTTTATACAAATCCCCGGGAAAATTGGGAAAAACTCCTTTAGACTTTTAACAGTAGAGGAACCGAGCAAACGGTAGAGACGCCGTGTTGACTGTATATATTAATGCGGCGCATCCTTTAATAAGAGCCAAAGCTTTTAGAAGGCGTTTTTAAGTGTGGGATAATCGGGTAATTGTGATGATGGTTTTTAAATATTAAATGACAGTCAGATTAGCGACGCTGTCATTTATCACAACTAATAGGCGACGCAGGTTTACGAAGTACAGGACACATGACTGTGAAATGCTACACGTTATACGAACACACACATCTAATAAACACATCTAACACAGGACACATGACTGTGAAATGCTACACGTTATACGAACACACACATCTAATAAACACATCTAACACAGGACACATGACTGTAAAATGCTACACGTTATATGAACACACACATCTAACACTTACATCTAATAAACACATCTAACACAGGACACATGACTGTAAAATGCTACACGTTATACGAACACACACATCTAACACTTACATCTAACACAGGACACATGACTGTAAAATGCTAAACGTTATATGAACACACACATCTAACACACGCATCACACACACATCTAACACAGGACACATGACTGTAAAATGCTACACGTTATACGAACACACACATCTAACACAGGCATCACACACACATCTAACACAGGACACATGACTGTAAAATGCTACACGTTATACGAACACACACACCTAACACATGAGACACACATCTAACACATCACACATACATCAAACACACACACCTAACACATTACACACACATCTAACACATCACACACACATCAAACACATCACACACACATCTAACACATCACACACACACCTAACACATCACACACACACCTAACACATCACACACACATCTAACACATCACACACACACCTAACACATCACACACACATCTAACACATCACACACACAGTCAAGTCAGCTCAAGTATCTGCACCTTCTTAATATTGAGAAAAAATGATATATTGAGAAGCAAATGAACAGATGCATACAATGAATATGACATTATGTAGCTTTATTTCTGTCAACTACAGTGAAAATTTCAGTAGTTTAAATTATTTTGTCTTTTAATCATTATTGTTAATTAAACTGTAGCATTCATGTTCTTGTCCGGCAGAAAAATGCACAAAATGTACTGTTGGCTATTCATTTTTTCTGAACGAAATCCTCTCTTATTAAAATAAATGAATATATATATATATATATATATATATTTGTAGTTCAAGACCTTCTATTGTCAACCATACAAAATAGACCAGAGAGGACTGTTATTAATGTGTCTGTGTATTTTCCTAGAGAACAAAGCAGACCATAATGTTTACTGCACACAGTTAATGAGCCTTTCACGGTTGTCAATAGATCCAGACATCTCTGTGTTTCAGTCGTCCCCTGACATGTGTTACCACAGATGGTCTCTCCACTTGTCTCTCTGATATCACTCACATGTTCCCTGTGATACCGTATTTAACCAGTTTACATGCCATACCCTCCTTGTTACAAGCACTTAACATGTTCTGATCAAGGTAAAAGTAGACGTACTATGCATTTACTTTTTTGCTAAATGGAATACATCAAATCAAACATAGGTGGACTTAAAGAAAGAATAATGTGTGTGTGTGTGTGTGTAGGTTGTAGTGTATATTCCAGTAAGTGAATGAAGGGGGCAGTTCTTTGCTATGTGTTCCCAGCCTGCAGTTCACAGCTTCAGTCAAAAGAGAGCACTTGCCATCCACTTAAAGAAGCAGCTGCTGGTACTTACTAATCCTCTCTCTCTATATATATTCCCCTCCCTCTCTCTCTCCCTCTATCTACCCCTTCTCTCTCCCCTCCTTCTCTCTCCCTCTCTCCCTCTATCCCCCTCCCTCTCTCTCCCCCTCCCTCTCTCTCTATCTACCCCTCTCTCTCCCCTCCCTCTCTCTCTCTCTCTATCCCCTCTCTCTCTCTATCCCCCTCCCTCTCTCTCTCTCTCCCTCTCTCTCTCTCTCTATCCCCCTCCCTCCCTCTCTCTCTCCCCTCCCCCTCTCTCTCTCTATCCACCCTCTCTCTCTATCCCCCCCCCTCTCTCTCTCTCTCTCCCCTCCCTCTCTCTATCCCCCTCTATCCTCCATCTTTTTCTCATTATGACACACACGCCTAAAACACATTCACACAGACACACACTCCAAAAACACAAAAACACACATATATCGATATATATTGTTATTCCAATTTTCACTCATCAAATAAATACACATATATGTATTTATATATATATTGCCTCCTCCCGCACACACTCTTCTGCAATCACTTCTAAAAGTGTTCATAAGATGTTGAGTTTTTCGAACATATTCAAACTCCATCAATTCTTTCAATTATGTCAATGTGTGGAAATTTGTTCCAGCTTAATGTGTGTGTCTGTGTGTGAATGGGTGTGTGTGTGTGTAAATCTTATGTGTACCACATGACCTCTGCCAACCCCATCCCTATAGAGTCATATTTACACATATTAAACAGAACATCTAAACATATAATAGCATGCATACCTATTACATCTACTATATCTACTATGACACTATACAGCCACAGGCAAACACATCTCATTTATCCTTCCTTATTAACCCCCACCCCCCCATCCCCACCTCTTTACCATTTGGGGTGTCTGGGGGTGTCCAGGTGATGTTGAGGGCGTGGGGGGACAGAGCGGTAACAGAGGGGGCAGAGATGTCCTCTGGGGTACTCTCCTCTGTGTGAGCCTCAGAATGAAAGCTAAAGGAACAACCCCCCGCTGTGCATGCCTTCACACACATGCATATACACACACACACGCACACAGCACACAAGAAATATCACCAGAAAAGATTATACCTTTATGCATTTAGCATTTATTATTAAATACATTTACGAAATACCACTCATATGAAGGAGTCTTTCTTTTATGTTAGTGTGTGTGTATTTATGTGGTGTGTGTGTTTGGTTACTGTGTGTATGGGTGTGGTGTGTGTGTGTGAATGTGTGGTGTGTGTGTGTGGCATGTATATGTGGCGTGTGTGTGTTTGAGGTGTGTGTGTTTATGGTGTGTGGGTGTGTTTGTGTGTATGTATGTGTGTGTGTGTGTGTTTGCGGTGTGTGTATGTGTGTGTACTCACCTCGACCATGAAGCGGTAGGTGCTGCCTGGCGTCAGGTTACGGAGAGTGTGGTCTTCAAAGAGCTCCGAGGTGTTATACACACACTCCGGCCCCGCCCCCTCCGCTGACAGGTACACACAATAGTATTGCAACACACCGTTCACCTGACGCGGACGGGACCACCTGGGGGGGGGGGCAGTGACATATGTATCACCTCCACATAGACCTCATTTAGACTGGTGTATGTCTGTATGTGAGTGAAAGACAGCCACAGGCTCTATACATTGTGTTCATAAGTCTGGTAAAGGGACAGAGACAAACACAGACAGACACAGAGATGGAAAGACAGAGACAAACACAGTCAACAATAGGGACAGAAAGACAGAGACAAACACAGACAAACACAGAGACAAAAAGACAGAGACAAACACAGACAAACACAGAGACAAAAAGAAAGACAGAGACAAACACAGACAGACAGAGACGAAAAGACAGAGACAAACACAGACAACAATAGAGACAGAAAGACAGAGACAAACACAGACAAACACAGAAACAAAAAGACAGACAGAGACAAACACAGACAGACATGGAGACAAACACAGACAGACATGGAGACAGAAAGACAGACAACAATAGAGACAGAAAGACAGAGACAAACACAGACAACACAGAGACAGACAGACACAGAGAGGGAAAGACGGGCAGAGAGATAGGACAAAGAGAGCCAGACTGAGGACATAGAGAGCACAGCGAGAGCAGAGAGAGGAGAGACTTGACTTATGGTGCTCTAGGTCTTACTGAGCACAAAAACCCAAAGTGAAACCTCCGCCGAAATGACAGGGAACCAAGCAAACACACACCGTATACAAATATCTATCATATGCATCGTTCCAATGTTGTCTACACTTTAGTAACTTAGCAGCCATTTGTATTTTCATATGCGATCAACCGGTTCCAAAACATTACATGCGTTCGCGTGTTCCTGACCCGCGGCAATTGACCCAAACATCCATTCATGGCCCCCTCACTTAGGACCACTTACAATGTTAATTAGCCTTTAGACCCAGGGAGCCCGGTTCCTCAGCATCACTATTTGGAATTGGCCCTGAGCTCAGGAGAGACCCCATCACCGCCCACCACAGCACCCCAGCACCCACCCCCTGTCACACCTTTACTGGGGACCATTTGGAGAAATGATGAATGCGCCCATTGGCCGGTATGGCTGCCAATTGTGTTCCCGTGCAATTACTCTGACTGACTAATTAATCACATGACTCAGCTGATTGATATTGAATCGATAATTGGGGTGATTCATCTCATCACACAAGAGGGTCGTTTTTAAACAATTACTTTTTCATTTATCCGCTTTACTAATTTATTTCGAATAAAAGACCCAAGTTTGTAAAAAACAACACATATACACTTCCTCATCATTAAATTAAATTACATATATACAATGTTTATATATCTATAAGTAAGTACAATGTCACAAGGGTATTTGACCAATTTATTTCCCAGGCATTAAGACTGAGGGCATGCGAGCTGTTTATTAAACGATTCTTAAAATGGAAGTCAATCAAATGATTTGATCATTTAATTCAAGCAAACCAGTTCAGAACACAGTAAATCCAATTCAATGTGTTCCTTAACATTATTGCTGGCAGTGCTTCGACAGTTACTGAAGGATGACAGGAAGATGCTTTGCAATGCTTGCTAATGCTAAATTAATTGCTGTTAAACACCAAGAAAAAAAGTTCCCTGAAATTAACTAATAAGTCCTGGACTTAACTAATACATTTGACTAAAAATATAAGACAATGTACTAAGTAATATATCTTAATAATATCATTTTTAATTTGTTGCCACAACAATTCGTACTAAGTAGGCAGAAGGGCCCGTTTTTTGAGGACTCGAGACCATAATGGGTTTTTTAATTACTATTTTTGAAGACAAATATGATATTTAATGTTCAGAATTTAAGTCTTTCTCTAACATAATTTAATTGATTCTTAATAGTCTATTATAAGTGGTGACATCTTCTGGCTGTCGTTCTCCAACATATTTCAGCGAAGCACAAAACAGATGATGAATTTAATGTGAAACGATTTTACAACAAAAAGCTTTGAGGACAATTCCCAGCTGGTTTATTCGAAGACTATTTTAAAGGTGATGTCATTTTCTCTAGATACATACGCTAACACTAAACTGAAGTTCAACGAGTTCTTCAGAGAGCCATTTGATATGGACCTGTGTGTTTGTTCACCTCATGTTCGTACATTGATTTCACCGTCGCTGTATATTGTTAATTACCGTCAGTTGGTTAAGCACATATATTCATCCCACTGTT
This sequence comes from Dallia pectoralis, assembly GCA_029465975.1. Classification (NCBI taxonomy): domain Eukaryota; kingdom Metazoa; phylum Chordata; class Actinopteri; order Esociformes; family Umbridae; genus Dallia; species Dallia pectoralis. The sequence continues at coordinate 7,084,738 of CM055757.1, forward strand.
CCATTGAAGATAGGTCCATTCATCTGAACCCATTTGCGTCCTCTGTAAACATGGTCATGGCCGTGTGGTCGCTTTTTTAGAAACTAATGTATTTATTATGGAACATAGAGAAATGTAGGCTAATTTATTTATTATGGAGCATAGAGACATGTAGGCTAATTTATTTATTATGGAACATAGAGAAATGTAGGCTAATGTATTTATTATAGAACATAGAGACATGTAGGCTAATATATTTATTATGGAACATAGACACGTAGGCTAATGTATTCATTATGGAGCATAGAGACATGTAGGCTAATTTATTTATTATGGAACATAGAGAAATGTAGGCTAATGTATTTATTATAGAACATAGAGACATGTAGGCTAATGTATTTATTATGGAACATAGAGACACGTAGGCTAATGTATTCATTATGGAGCATAGAGACATGTAGGCTAATTTATTTATTATGGAACATAGAGAAATGTAGGCTAATGTATTTATTATAGAACATAGAGACATGTAGGCTAATATATTTATTATGGAACATAGACACGTAGGCTAATGTATTCATTATGGAGCATAGAGACATGTAGGCTAATGTATTTATTATAGAACATAGAGACATGTAAGCTAATTTATTTATTATGGAACATAGAGAAATGTAGGCTAATGTATTTATTATAGAACATAGAGACATGTAAGCTAATTTATTTATTATGGAACATAGAGACATGTAGGCTAATGTATTTATTATGGAACATAGAGACATGTAGGCTAATGTATTTATTATGGAACATAGAGACATGTAGGCTAATGTATTTATTATGGAGAATAGAGACATGTAGGCTAATTTATTCATTATGGAGCATAGAGACATGTAGCCTAATGTATTTATTATAGAACATAGAGACACGTAGGCTAATGTATTCATTATGGAGCATAGAGACATGTAGGCTAATTTATTTATTATGATACATAGAGACATGTAGGCTAATGTATTTATTATAGAACATAGAGACATGTAGCCTAATGTATTCATTATGGAGCATAGAGACATGTAGGCTAATTTATTCATTATGTAGCATAGAGACATGTAAGCTAATGTATTCATTATGGAACATAGAGACAAGTAGGCTAATTTATTCATTATGTCCTAGCTGATATCATATTGGAGAAACTAGTCCTAGCTGATATCATATTGGAGAAACCAGTCCTAGCTGATATCATATTGGAGAAACCCATCCTAGCTGATATCATATTGGAGAAACTAGTCCTAGTTGATATCATATTGGAGAAACCAGTCCTAGTTGATATCATATTGGAGAAACCAGTCCTAGCTGATATCATATTGGAGAAACCAGTCCTAGCTGATATCATATTGGAGAAACCAGTCCTAGCTGACATTTTATTGGAGAAACCAGTCCTAGCTGATATCATATTGGAGAAACCAGTCCAAGCTGATATCATATTGGAGAAACCAGTCCTAGCTGACATTATATTGGAGAAACCAGTCCTAGCTGATATCATATTGGAGAAACCAGTCCAAGCTGATATCATATTGGAGAAACCAGTCCTAGTTGACATTATATTGGAGAAACCAGTCCTAGCTGATATCATATTGGAGAAACCAGTCCTAGTTGATATCATATTGGAGAAACCAGTCCTAGCTGATATCATATTGCAGACATGAGCAGAGTGAAGATACATTTATATTTTGGAATATAAACGTTGTGGCCTGTAAGATGTGCCCTTGCTATTAACGATTAACACACATGAGTTTGATACATAAAAACAGATATTTTAAAACAGGCACTTGACAACACTATAAATTAGGTCCTAAATGAGGTTTTGGCCACCTTTGGTCTAAGTGGTTCAGTCACCATCCACATACCATTGAACAGATTATGCCTTGTTCAAAGCACACATTTATGACTGGACTAATAGCTGAAGCAAATGTCTGATTGTACAGTTCCTAGCTACTATATACAGTAGGTAGTGTTGTCAATGGGATGCTATAGTTGGTGTGAATCTTGTCTAAGCACAGGGGAAATGTGTGTGTGATATTGTTTTGTGCATATCTAGCAGGCAGCCCTCTCAACCTTTCTCACCAGCTGATTGCAACACAACAAAAGAGTATTGAATACGTACGATCTCTCCACCTCGCCTGTATAGTATTCTGCTAACAAGGCAATAACCCTCAGTCAACAGGCCAACCGGCTCGAAGGAGAGAGATACAGAGATAGCATCTGTAATGCCAAATTAGAGCAATGCACGTTTTATTTTCTTCCTTTTTATCTCTCCATTCTGTAATCAATCTGACTCTCTTCCTCTCTGTAGTACGGTTCCATCTTTCTCTCTGTAGTACGGTTATATTTTCCTCTCTGTAGTACGGTTCCATCTTCCTCTCTGTAGTACGGTTCTATCTTCCTCTCTGTAGTACGGTTCTATCTTCCTCTCTGCAGTACGGTTATATTTTCCTCTCTGTAGTACGGTTCCATCTTCCTCTCTGTAGTACGGTTCTATCTTCCTCTCTGTAGTACGGTTCTATCTTCCTCTCTGTAGTACGGTTCTATCTTCCTCTGCAGTACGGTTCTATCTTCCTCTCTGCACTACGGTTCTATCTTCCTCTCTGCAGTACGGTTCTATCTTCCTCTCTGCAGTACGGTTCTATATTCCTCTCTAATCCCAAACCCCAGGGCGATGTAGTGGGTAGTGCTCCACGTAGGGTGTGGTCATTCAGATGGGACACGTGGTGTTAATCCCCGTGTTTGACTGTTGATTAGATACTTATGTGAGACAGACATATGACACATGTTTATGTCCCTCCTCCTGTTGTGTTAAATGTTATCCCGTGTTTATTTACTACAAAGAGAAGAGACATTCCCGTGACAAACATTAAAAGGTTGTCCTGACTCTCTGTGGTCACTAAAGAACCGATGTCCTGGTTGAATCTTTCTCTTCATACCAACACAGCCGCCTAATCACCACGAGTCTCCAATTGGCTCATTCGTATACCCCTGTAAAAAAGTGGTACTCAATGAATGCAATCCATAATGTACCTCTCCGATCTGGACCGGACCATCAGGTAAAATAATGTAAATGTGTGTGTGTGTCCGTGTGTGTGTACTTGTATCTCCTTTATGTGTTGTCCTTGTCCTGCTGTGTGATCATCAGTAAAGTGCTGACATTTCCCAGAGAGAGAGATCAGTGCATCTCAACCTAACCTGCTGGCCCTAACCTCCCCCTCTATAACACTGTCTGCATACACTCATCTGTATTATTCCTTATTCATTCACCCTCTCCATCCTCTTCTCCCTGTCTCAGTGTGTGTGTGTGTCTGTGTGTGTGTGTGTGTGTGTGTGTCTGTGTGTGTGTGTGTGACGCGATGCCCTCCTGCGGTGGGTCTTAAGTGATGGCGGTCAGGAACTCTAATGGCTTTCACACAGATTGAGAGACAGAGGGCCAGATTGGACACACACACACACACTCACTAAGATATAGAGACCCATACATACAGTTCTTGAGAGGTCAAGAGCAGGGGAATATTCTGCATGCTAAACAGGACTGCAGAAGGTCACCGTCTGCCTTTTCATTCAGTCAGCCCACCCCCACAACCAGACACACACTAACTCTGCCCCCCCACTCCACACAAACACACACACAGCGTCACTCTGCGGCACCCAAACGTACCCACATCGTAGCACCTTCATTCTCTCAGTATCCTTCTTCTCTTACCTGTATTTGTACCTGGCATCCCTTTCTTAATCTCTCCGCATCCATTTCTCCATTTCTCTTCATTCGTCTCTTCTTCACCTCTTTACTCTAACTTTCCATTTCTACCACTCTCAGTGTCCCACGTTTCTCCCCCGTTTCTCCCCCTCATTCGGTCGGGTGTTGAAGGACAGACAATGCCATCCCGTCTCAACCCATCTATCTACCTATATCCACAGTGTTTCTTAAGACGTCATATTCAATGACACGCGGAGTTGTTTATGACTGAATTACGCTGCTATAAGCTGTACACAGACTCACAGAAAAACCACACACAAGCGCCGACAAACACACTGGAACCAATTTGCATTGTGTAAATACGCACAAGTTACTACTTTGAGATCGCTTATTTACATTTACGAATGTAGGAATAATTATGAATAAATGTTTTATTAAGGGAAAGTGAGTGCGAATTAATACACAGTGTGGTTGCCAGGGAATAACCGCACACCTCAGTGGTGTGAAAAGACATGAGGCCAAAGACTGTGTGTCTTCATACCTGAGTGTCACCAATTCGCTAGGTGTAGTGCCGGGAAAGCCAAATGCAGAGCCTGGATGTCACATTCACAACAGCGATTTAATTCTACCATACAAACCCTCACCATAACTCTGTGACTTTAAAATATTATCTGACAGGGTGGAAACCAAACAGCAGTGTTAAATAGCCCCACTGATTGCTAACCAGTCCCAGCCGCGCTAACATCAAAACAATCACAAAACATAGGAAGTGCACCTCACTCACACTTCCTGTGTAGAACCAAAACTCACCACACTCGTGACACTGAGGAGTGTGATTATTCCCTATGCTTTTTTTCTGTGATTATTTCCTGTAATTATTTTCCTGTGTTTTTAACTTGTGATTATTCCCTATGATAACTTTCTGTGATTATTTCCTGTAATTATTTCCTGTAATTTTTTTCCTGTGTTTTTAACTTGTGATTATTCCCTATGATAACTTTCTGTGATTATTTCCTAAGATTATTTCCTGTGATTATTCTCAGTGATTATTCCATGTGATTAATCTCAGTGATTATTATCTGTGATAATTCTCTATAATTATTCCCTGGCAATGTCCAGTCTGAAGTGTCTTAATGTGAATACAAAAAAGTTCTCAATATACAATACACTTTTAATCAGCATTTTATAGCAAAATATGAGTAGTTGGAACAGTGTCTCTAGTTGTAACAGTATCTCTTAACAAAATATTTTTTATTATATCTGCCTCAAACATCTATTTGCTGATTATTTTTATGTGGAAGTTGCCAGGTTGGCTGTCAATGTTAATCCTTCTGGTTTGCTAATTATATTTTGTACAACTAACAGTCAGTTGTCAACATCTCTACACAAACGGCAAAGTTGCAGAATTAGCATTTGTCTAAAATGTTTTTTACTACCATTTATTTTTTTCTATTTCCTACAATCCAGTGAGACATGGGTTGTGCGGTCATATTTCTGGATGTGTGTGTTTGTGTGTGTGTTTGTGTGCGTACGGGCGTGTGCTTACTGTATGTAGATGGTTCGGGAGTCCAGTACGGTGAGGCTCGGGGCGTCCAGGTCTCCAGGTGGCTGCTGGGAGGTGAGCATGGTGACCTGGGAGCTGTTGGTGCAACCCACTGCTGTACACACGCTAAGCACCAACACATGAGGAGAATACACCTCAAGACCTGAAAAAAAATGATTATTAAAGTGAATTATAAAACCCATTCCATATTCACAAAAATTTTGAGAACAGGTCAGGGGTCTTAATACGTTTGCAAAGCACTGTAAGGCACACACACACACACACACACACACACAAAGTGCATGGTGGACTGATTTGTTGGTTGTTGTGCGAGGCAGGAGGCTTGCTGTCTAACTGATTGTGGTGTCTTTCAAAAAGAAAGAGATCTCCTTGAAGAGGAATTCCTTTACAGTTACAGAGAGGAAGGGAGGAAGTGATGAGGGAAGGAGGGAGAGACGGAGGGAGGGAAGTAGAAGCGAGGAGAGGAAGGCAGAGTGAAGGAGGGAGAGAGACAGAGATGCAAGGAAGTAGAGAGGGAGGGAAAAAAGAGAAGAAACAAAGAATTCCAGGGAATCCAATGTCCCAGCAGGCAGTCCTCTGCAATGCTCAGCCAACACACACAGGCATGCATTGCGCACACACACACACACACACACACACACACACACACACACACACACACACACACACACACACACACACACACACACACACACACACACACACACACACACACACACAGAGTGTAGCCCATCACCCACTGTCCTGACAGTGATCCAGGGGCCTCCCTCACCAGATATAGTCAGGTGTCTGTCGCCTCCTCTGTAGACCAGTTGTCCGTTGTGGTAGAGGAGGTACTCCATGAGGAGGCCGTTGGGTCTGGCAGGAGGAGACCAGGACACAGCCAGGGAGGACGAGGAGGACACTGCACTGGGAGGTGATAGTTCTTCTGGAACTAGAGAAACGGGCAGGACATTTACATTAAAAATATAACCGAATATATTACAACACAATATATAACATAACAGGGGAGAAGGGGATTGAATAGAAGGAAGGAGAAGAGCATCCGCTACAGGAGATACTGACGAGTCGTCCGTTTGGTGAACTGAGAGGAGTGATGAAAGAACAATATGATACAGGGCTCTGGTCCCATGTACCAAATCAGGAGAGATGGAGTGTGTGTGTGTGTGTGTGTGAGAGAGAGAGCAAAGGAGACAGAGCGATAGAAGGAAAGATAAAGGGAAAATGGGAGAGAATCAGAGAGTCAACTTGTTTCGGGGGCATCTCCTGACAGAGAACAATGTTTAAATTTCACTCGGCAAGAATCGATACTATAATCTCACTTTTTGTAATCACGTCCACTTCACATTGATTTTCCTACTGCACAGTGACCCCTAGCGTCATATTAGCTCTTAAACAAGGCTATTTAGCTCAACCTAGATTAATGGACGACAACGTGAACAGCTGCCTGCGCAGCTCACTGTACGGCCACATACAGCCTCAGGACATCTCGCCAAGCCCACAAAGGCTGCCCCTCTAGCGGCCCAAACTCGGAGTTGAATGGCCGGTAGTGCGGCGCTGTGCAGGTGTTTTGGCTCTACAGCTCGGACAAAGGCTTCCAAAGGGGTTAGCGGGGAGAGGGCTTGATTAAAACTGCTCATATTTTTGGAGGTCAAGGTTGTTGCGGTCAAAAGCATTAACTTCATAAAAAAGCATATGGCATCTGTATTATATTATCAGCGGTTATACTTAATCCATGATTAGGTCTACCCAATGGTTTACAAATCTCTGTTAGGATTCCAATATGAATTACTCATGACTTTGAAAGTCAACGTAACATGACCCGCGGCCCTGACGTGGCCCGTGCACCAGGGGTTTCGCAACCCGACCGTAACTTCCATCACATTGTCAGTTATTTTACAATTAGGGAATGATATTAGTACTTACCTAATGTTGGGTGGAACTAATTAACTAAGTTATAAATTAGATAAACACTGTGGTGAACAGAGCGCATACAAGTTTTATTATTATAGTAGACAACAGTAAAAAAAAAAAAATATGATTTTGAGCCGCTTACGAGGTATGTCTCATTTGTGTTTCGTTTTTATGCTGGCATGTTTGAATGTGTCCGCGTAACCTGCATCTACCTACCGCCCAGATGTAACGTTAGTTAAATGAAGAATTGCAAATACCATACAAGACATTACAAGACGTTTATTTCTCTCTCAACCCAGTTTTCACGGGTTGGTTCGACCTCAAGCCTCGCATCTCTTATTGGAGGGAGCTACACTGACTGTGTTAGGGTAGATGAAAACTCTGATATGAAGGTCTCACGTATAACGTCATGTCAAACATATTTAAAGTGTAAAATACTGTACAGGCCTGGTGAAACTATTCACAGGCGGTTATAGGGAGAACGCACCAAATACAAAAAGGTTCTCCGTAGAACCCTTAACAAAGGTTGTTCTGCTATAATTCTACAGCTCAGATTATATAGCAGTAGAAGAAGGAGAACTCAGGTCCATCAGATGGAGAGAGATAATCAGCTGAGACAATGAATCTGTCTTTATTCCCTCTGTTTGTCTCAGCCTCTCACGCTCCTTAATTCTCTCTCTCGTTCTCTCGTCGCCTTTCCATAAGCCCCCCCCACACACACACACCTCCCATCTTTCAAAGGAAGAGCATTTGAATGTATTATGTTATTCTTGATTTCACTCTCTCCTGTCCAATCAAGAGGCCTTATACCTCAAAGTGGTCTGGACCGTGTCTGTCTGTGTTAATATATCGTAGAGTTGTGATGACAGTACAACAGCTTAAACAATGGAAGAGCCGTTTAAGGAGAACTTGCAGTTATTAACATGCAAGTCATGTTAATAGCTCTCCACACCCGCCCGTTCCACCTCTCAAAATACGTCAATCTATATTTCCAGTATTCACAGTGTTACTGAGATCTAACGCACAATTTAACACACACAAACTATCTAACACACTAACTATCAAACACACTAAATAATACTAACTCCTAGCAAACACTTGACCTGCTCATGTTTCTTCGTCGAAATGTTAGCGCGAACGGGGAAATATTGAAGAATTGCTGAGTTAATTAAAAATAACCTAATTTGTGATTAGAAGCTGTTTCTCATTGATTTCGTTTTTCTCTCCTGATCTGTCATGGACACCAGCCACCATCCATTCAATAATCTACTAGAAAGTCCTAGAGAATATCGACAAAGATATCAATCTAAATATATATATAAATATATATAGTTTATATTTGTAGGGAAAGCTCAGTAGTGCCTGTGATATACATTAGGAAATAAGTCACTTATTTACAACTGAAGCTACCACCGTACAATGTAATAAATATAGTAAACTATGTAATGAACTAAAACCCATGTATTTTAGTTTCAATGTTTGTGGACACTTGTTTCTTTGCGATCACTTTCTTTCTACATTGACTGTATGAGTGTTTCCCTTTGATGTTCGGGAGGTCAATTTGTTTCGGGGTTAATTTAGTATTACCCACTGAGCTGTGCTTTCCATTTTTCTATTTCCTCGATGAATGAATTATCGTATGTCCATTGTGTCCGTCGACCATTGATGTGGTTGACTTGATTTATGCATTATGGTGTATTATGGTTTATTGTTTCTTCTATGATTCCAGCGCACCGATAAATTAAACGCACCATGAGTGAGTCTAAGAAATATCAACCTGTCATCCTTTCTTCAGATAAACCATGTTACCATGGTTCCCCAGTCTTCCCTACTGACCAACCCGTTTTCACATTGTCCTCAGTCATATCCCATATAAATTAATAATGGGGCGGCAGTGGCTCAGTGGGTTGAGTCGGTTGTCTATCAATCGGAAGGTTGGTGGTTCGATCCCTGGTTCCTCCCTGGGGTGTCCATGAGCAAGACGCCTAACCCCAGGTGCTCCTGGCGAGCCTGCAGTCACCTTGCATGGTAGACGCGGTCGTCTTTGGATAAAAGCGCTATATAAAAGCGCAGCATTTACCATTTAATGAAATGACTACACAAATATAGCAATTAATTAATACAATCACGAAATTAAAAATATATATAAATGAACAACTGAACACCTACAATGTAGCAGTTACAGTAAAGTATATCTAAATATCATAGCCAAAGTTTGCATGGATTGTCGACAAACAAACAGTCACACACACACACACACACACCCAGTCACACACACAAACACCCAGTCACACACACACACACACACACACACACACACACACCAACACACATCCATTCCAGCACCTCATAAACGATGGAGTGATTATGGTGTTAGTGCACTGAGTCATTAAGAGCAGGCCTGGTGGTTCTAGTAAATGGATCCAGACCATTTTAGACAGACCTCACTGTTCACGCTTCAACCTGGATCCAACATTAATCACAGGAGAGCGTGTGCGCGTGTGTGTGTGCGCGTGTGTGTGATCGTACCCTCTTCCGGAGTGGTGATAGTCCATCGCTCGTCTCCATCACTACCGTCGTCATAGCGACTCTCAGTACAGCCTGCCAGGGTACAGGCTGTCACCCTGACAACATAACGGGTGAACGGAGTGAGCCCCTCCAACAGGCCTGGACAAAGACACAAAAAAAGAGACAAAAATACACAAATACCTGCAACTAGATTGTCATATTTGGTATATGGAAGTACAATTCTTCATAAAAAAAACTAAAAATAACAAATACAATCTGAAGCCAAAGTAAAGGGGAGTGAGATAGAGGGAGAGAGGTCAATAGAAATCAAAACTACAACTGCCGGGCAGACAACAGTGATGTCCTTACATATACTGATATCTAACATATTGCTCATTGTGTTTGAAGAGACACAAAAAGAGAGAGGAAGATACAGACTGAAAGAGAAAAAGAAATGAGGAAAGAGAGGGAGAGAGTTGATGAGAAACTCTGGGGGAGGTGTGGGGGGTTTGTGGTTGATGTGTAGGTGGTTAGGCGAGGGTTAAAATACATGTTAAGGGTTAAGGAAAATATTGGTATTAGATTAAAGACAAGTGTTTTTGCAGCTTTAGAAACTAGTGTCGACTGAGACAGGTGGGGACAGGTTTAGACAGGGAGGAGACCTAGGAGAAAGGGAGGAGACAGGGGGGAGACAGGGGGAAGACAGGGAGGAGACAGGGAGGAGACAAAGGAGACAGGGGGAAGACAGGTTTAGACGGGGGGGAGACAGGGGGGAGACAGGTTTAGAGGAGTGAGTGTTGGTGAAGAGGTGGCAGTTTATAGCCAGAGTGACTCCTGCTAAATAACGCTACTCCTTTACACCATTCTTTTTTTCTCCTCTTATTCCTACACTCATCAATACCTCAGAGGTCTACCCCTTCTCTCCCTCACTCCCTCCCTCTTTCTCACTCCCTCCCTCCCTCCATCTCTCTTTCTCTCTCACTCTCTCCCTCTCGTTCTCTTTCTCTCCCTCTCTCATTCCCTCCCTCTATCTCACTCCATCGCTCTTTCTCTCCCTCTCACTCCCTCCCTCTCTCTCACTCCCTCCCTCCCTCCCTCCCTCCCTCTCCTGTTCTCCGTTTCCCCATGGCTGGCCCCCAGGGGAGTGTCCTTCTCCGTCTCCGATCTCTACATTGGAGGGACCCAGGCATTCAGCCAGCTCTGTGGGTACCAGGTCTTAGTGTTGTCCAGGTATAAATAGGAGCACGGGCAGATCCTCTTTCTGCAACCAGATCTGCCTCAAGACAAATAAACACGACCAGCTTCCTTAGAAAAGGACGAGACAAAAACAGATCCATCTTCTCCTCTACCACTTAATTCCCTTTCTTGCTCTCTACCCCTTTCTCTCTCTCTCTCTCTCTCTCTCACCCTTCCTCTCTCTTTCTCCCTCCTCTGTTTCTCCTGTTTTTCATTCCACCCCTCACATTCCTCTGTATAAACAGGTTACACACAGTTGGGCCCGGGGAAGTGCCCCCGCGCTTAATTCATTTCTACAGTTTAAAATCACCCGGATTTATTTATTAAATTCATCATTATCTGAAACATAGAAGCTTCCGGTTGGAAGAGGTCAACCCGGGGAAGGGATGGAGCAAGAGATGGAAGGAAGAAGAGAACGAATGAACGGATGGGACAGGAACGGAGGGAGGGGGGTGGTTGAGAGGGAGAACTCTGAGTGGCTCCCTGGCTCGCGTCCATGACGACGGACGTTATGGTAATCTGTGGGCGGATAGATGGCTGTCGTGGCAACAGGGCCGCGGGACCGACCAGCGGTAAACAGCCTCTCTGCTGCGCTGTAATTGGCCAGGTGTCTCTCCATCTCTTCTCTCCTTCCCTCTCTCCACCTCCTGTTCCCTTCCTCCTCAGACGCCTTTTAATTCCATTAGGCCGTAGCCCCACTCTACCCCCATTACACACTCATTTGCTTTCTGTGTTTTTATCTGTCGGCGTAATTCTGCGTCGGGTGTCGGGGCCGTCATAAATTAGGACGGCCTTATCGCCGCACGTCTTAATGTGTGCCAGAGAAACGGCGAGAGGGAGGAGAGAAATGGAGGAGGAGGAAGAGAGAAGGACCCCTCTTCATATTTGCCCGGAGACATGGCAGAGAGGACGGGAGTGGCTGACGAATCATAGAGCTTCCAACCTCATCGGAAAAGACAGAAAAGGAGAGAGGGAGGAAGAGAGACATCTCTGATATGACATCACTGGGCTCTGGGCCGGGTACCGGCTCGGGTTCCCGACAACCTGGTCACCCTGATTCCCACTCGTCCTTGTGTGTGTGTGTGTGTGTGTGATTGGTTCAGCGCTTCATGCTGGTCTTTTCTACACAGAACACGTGCGCCCGTAAGTTGAGAAATCAGGGCGCACACAAATGAATAGATGAGGACAATTAGCCAGAACAAGCACGGAAAACAAGTGTGACCAGCCATTTCACATATGATAGATCTGCATATATGTTTGATATATGATTATATATCTAATATCTGTATATATATATGTATGATATATGATTATTTATCTAATATATGTATATATATTTATGTGGGCAAATAAGGTTTACAATATCACTCCCCAGGGTGGGAGGGGCTTAAAAACTTTTTCAAAAATGCTTTTTTTCACTGTAACTATCATGTATTAGCAAATATGGTCCTTTCATTGCAGTTCTTGCATAAAACAAATCTGTGGCCATTGATAAATTCACTTCACCGTGTTTGGTTGGTCTTTTAAGCCAATAGTGGTTAACAGGGGCGGGGAAAACATGTGAAAACTACCTTCACTTCAGAATGTGTTTGCGAGCTACATTGAACGATGTTACTGCATCTTGGACAGTGGAAATATACTTCCTTTCAATTGTGCAGCAATTGTGTGCCTCCCTGTGCCTCCCTGTGTCTCCCTGTACCTCCCTGTGTCTCCCTGTGTCTCCCTGTGCCTCCCTGTGTCACCCTGTGTCACCCTGTGTCTCCCTGTGCATGTGTCTTACCGGTAAGGTTTCGAGTAGACAGGTAAGAAGCAGTGACAGGCGACGACTCTGGATGATCCAGGTTGTAGGCTCTTAGCTCGTACCTCTCAATCACTCCTCTCACCTGAAGGGGTGGGTCCCATCTCACCAGGACACTGTAGCCACTCCCACTCTGTACACTAGAGGGAGGAGCAACAACCTCTGGGACTGCATAGAGAAACAATAAAGGAGGATCATATTGAGGAGGGAGAAGGGAGACGAGGGAGAACAATAACAGGATATAGAACGGCAAGGAGACGGAGCACAGAATATAGAGGAGGACGAGCAGGACATGGAGGACGAGGAAGATGAGGAAGATGTAAAAGATGAGAGACAAAGAGAATGAGGAGGACAGTGAGGATGAAGAGGACAAGCAGGAAGAGGAGGACGTTGAGGATGATGAGGAAGACAAGGAAGACAAGGACGATGAAGAGGACGATGAGGACATGAATGATAAGGAGGAAGAGGAGGACATGGAAGACGAGAAGGACAAGGAGGAAGAGGAGGAAGTGGAGGATGAGGAAGACGAGAAGGACGTGGAGGACGAGGAGGACAACGGAGAGAGGGGAAACAAAATGACGAAGTTGGGACAGATAAATGAGATAGGGAGCAGGAAGGAAAAGAAAACATGGTGAGAGAAAGAGAAGTAGAGAAAAAAGGGAGAGAAAGAGAGTTAAAGGAAGAAGAAAGTTGATAGAGAGAAAGATGTAGGGAGTAAAAAGGAAGTGGTATTGGGAGTGGTAGAGAGAAATAGAGGAAGAGAGATTGGTAGAGAGAGGGGTGTAGAGAGAGAGGTAGAGAGAGGTAGAGTGCCTAAAGAAAACCAGCCCAGAGTTTCTTCACTTTAATAGAGCTGGTAAATCATATCTAACCATTAGCATAAATACAATTTATTAGAGTTGTAACTTCTTCAGCCCTGATTTAATACATACACCATTCATCCTGGAACCATATTTCACAGCAATCAGGCCCTCTGCCCCATTTTCCCTCCCTCACTTTTCCCTCTCCTATCTTTTACCTACTCTCCACCCCTCTCTCCACCCCCCGACCCCCCCAGCCCCCTCCTCCGAGTTAATGAGCAGGCCCGTCCAGACACAACAACAGCTCTGTGATGATGTGATGTAACAGAGGAGTGTGTGGGTTTTTTGCGTGGCTGGGGTAAAACTGGGTCGTCTCGGGTCAACGGTCTTTAACATAAATACTGAAGGAAAAGGGAATTCCTCGGTTGGCTCTTAGTGCTGGAACGATCCATCTCCGTTAACATGGAGCAGAATCACTTGTATGATTTATACCCGTGTATATTTGGGTGGATTATGTGTGTTCCATATTTTATCCACGCTCCTAAACATGTATTATTGTGCCACGTGAAAAGGACACACACACACACACACAATCTAACACATGTGTGCAAACAGACACAGACACACACACACACACACACACAATATAACACAGGTGTTCAAACAGACACACACACACACACACACACAATCTAACACATGTGTGCAAACAGACACAGACACACACACACACACACACACACAATATAACACTGGTGTTCAAACAGACACACACACACACACAATCTAACACATGTGTGCAAACAGGTACACACACAGACAGACACAAACATACCCATAAATACACACAGACATACCTTAACACAGACACACACTGACACAGACATCCCATTCCTCGGCTAAAACAAACATATCTCCCATTGGCACAGGTCCGTGTGTTTGACAGGGCTGCTGGCTCTCCGGGACAGACGATAAGCTATCAAGACTCCCCATCTCATCTGGGAACCGGAACACAGACCCGATAGAACAGGATGGAGAACCAACCTGTCTGAAAACTCTGACACTAAGTAATACCAGGGAGCTCTGCTGGAGAGACCCTGCAGTTGTTTCATTCTCTCTCTCATTCACCGTCTTTCTTTCTTGAAGAAAGCACTGCTGTTCCATCGGTTAGTAGATAGATACAGAACCCTGATAAATAATTCCCATGGTTACCTGTTTCCCGAAAGCGTTTGCGTTCCCAGGGTCCTGTTGTCCATCCTCCCACCCCAGATGCCACCACCCTGTAAAGGTACTCTGCACACACACACACACACACACACACACATACGCGCACACGCACACACACACACACGCGCACACAGTTTAGCAAAACAGATATACAGAACAGTGATATGAGGTTGTCCTGATGTGTCTGGAGTCTTGAAGTCTGACTGAGATAACTGCATGCTGTTGTGTGTGTGTGTTACCTGAAAAAAAGGCTGTCTTCCCAGGTGTCTGTGTCAGTGTATGTGTGTGTGTGTCAGTTGTAACGGGTTGTTAACCCCTGTGTGTCTGTGTGTGTGTGTCAGTTGTAACGGGTTGTTAACCCCTGTGTGTCTGTGTGTGTGTGTCAGTTGTAACGGGTTGTTAGACCCTGTGTGTCTGTGTGTGTGTGTCAGTTGTAACGGGTTGTCAACCCCTGTGTGTCTGTGTGTGTGTGTCAGTTGTAACGGGTTGTTAACCCCTGTGTGTCTGTGTGTGTGTGTGTCAGTTGTAACGGGTTGTTAACCCCTGTGTGTCTGTGTGTGTGTGTCAGTTGTAACGGGTTGTTAACCCCTGTGTGTCTGTGTGTGTATCCATGTGTCTTACCAGTAAAGGGCTGTCCTCCTTCGTCTCTGGCCCGTGTCTCCCCACCTGTGTACACCAGGACAGAGTCGTTGCCACGGCAGCGGTAGACACTATCCGTTGCCGGGCATCCATCCAGATTTACCCCCCCGGCACAACAGGATGAATGGGAACATGACCGCTCCAAATGTTTACACCCCTTACACACCCTCCCAGACCTGAGAGAGGAGACGTTTGGGAGTGAGACATGAGTGTGTGTGTGTGTGTGTGCACAAGTGTGTGTGTGAGTGTGTGTGTGTGCACAAGTGTGTGTGTGTGTGTGTGCACAAGCGTGTGTGTGTATATCTATGTTTATTAATGGTAAGTGTGTGTATTAGTTTGGGAGTGAGACCTGAGTGTGTGTGTGTGTGTATTAATGGTCAGTGTGTGTATTGTCTTATGGTCAGTGTGTGTATTGTCTTATGGTCAGTGTGTGTATTGTCTTATGGTCAGTGTGTGTATTGTCTTATGGTCAGTGTGTGTATTGTCTTATGGTCAGTGTGTGTATTGTCTTATGGTCAGTGTGTGTATTGTCTTATGGTCAGTGTGTGTATTGTCTTATGGTCAGTGTGTGTATTGTCTTATGGTCAGTGTGTGTATTGTCTTATGGTCAGTGTGTGTATTGTCTTATGGTCAGTGTGTGTATTGTCTTATGGTCAGTGTGTGTATTGTCTTATGGTCAGTGTGTGTATTGTCTTATGGTCAGTGTGTGTATTGTCTTATGGTCAGTGTGTGTATTGTCTTATGGTCAGTGTGTGTATTGTCTTATGGTCAGTGTGTGTATTGTCTTATGGTCAGTGTGTGTATTGTCTTATGGTCAGTGTGTGTATTGTCTTATGGTCAGTGTGTGTATTGTCTTATGGTCAGTGTGTGTATTGTCTTATGGTCAGTGTGTGTATTGTCTTATGGTCAGTGTGTGTATTGTCTTATGGTCAGTGTGTGTATTGTCTTATGGTCAGTGTGTGTATTGTCTTATGGTCAGTGTGTGTATTGTCTTATGGTCAGTGTGTGTATTGTCTTATGGTCAGTGTGTGTATTGTCTTATGGTCAGTGTGTGTATTGTCTTACCATGTATGTGACTATGGCTGATTAGAGCTCCATGATTCATTTCAGGAGGAACTCCTCCCAAGTAGAGAGGTGAGTCCAGCTGAAACGCTCCCTCTTCCAGGCCACTAAGCTGCTCAGACCAATCACTGATGGATGCCGAGATAACAGAGCCTTGTTTGACCAATGACAGCTGGTTCCAGCTGCCGTCGCAGTAGCTCAGGCCCGCCCACATGCTCAACTCAGTCATGTGACCATTCCAGGACAGAAATATGGACAGCATGCCTCCCTCTAACTCAGCCTGGGACAGAGGTTGGAGGGTGTTTGGGTTTTAGGGTTAGAGTCAGGCTTGAAATTAAACAGTATAATAATCTGAATAATCAGAAGAGAGTGTGTGTGTGTGTGTGTGTGCTCACCAGTATATAATCAGAAGAGTGTGTGTGTGTGTGTGTGCTCACCAGTATATAATCAGAAGAGTGTGTGCGTGTGTGCTCACCAGTATATAATCAGAAGAGTGTGTGTTGTAGGAGAAAAGCAGTAGAGCATTGAGTTGGTCCGTCCTAAACTCAAAGGAGATGTCAAAATGTTGTCCTCCTCTGAAAACCTCCGGTCTTAACTCCAAATACCCTGTCACACAAAACACACTCCGCTATAATGTTATAAGTCTCCACAATCCACTGTGGCCAGTTACAAAAGTAACAGAGGGAATGAAGAAATCAACAATATCACCAGACTTCAGATTTCATTCTTGATTAAACCAGAAAGTGCCAGCTAGCCAGTATATGGACAGAGGCATTGCAGCTCCCACCAGGACCTGATCCCACCGAAATCTTTTGTCCCACACCCAAAGCACCTGGAAATTGGGCCAATCATCTCTCACTTCGTACCTTGCCCCAGGAAGTGAGCCCCGTCCTCTGTGTGGGCGGGACATCCTTCCCAGCTCTCATAGGCCCCCACTCGCTCCGTGGCTCTAGACCAATCGAGAGGCTTCCACATCTCAGAGGGGCTGTCACTCGTCTTCACCTGAAAGTCTCTAAGGCAACCTGAAAACGGCTGCTTCACCAACTGGGTGTCGCCTAGAAATCGAGAGAACGCATGGGAGAGAAAAGAGGACAAGGGAGAAAGAATGGAAGAGATATGCAAATGATTGCAATCACCATGATGTAACTAGAATATAACATTAGAGTCAAGCTAACAGTTGGTGATTGTGAACAAACCTACCTGAGTCATGTCTCAGTAGGGTGAAGTCCTCTGGAAGTCCCCCGATAAACACACCTATGTTCTCCCCAATTATGGTAGGACCTGTTGTCCTGCTGCCGCTTGACCCTGAAGCCTTAGCTATAGGAGAGAGGGAGGAGACGTGAGGAAGAGTTAGGGAGTAAGTGGGGAGGAGAGAAGGAGGATTTATCTACAGTGAGGGGAGTTTACAGTGAGGGGAGTTTACAGTGAGGGTAGTTTACAGTGAGGGGAGTTTACAGTGAGGGGAGTTTACAGTGAGGGGAGTTTACAGTGAGGGGAGTTTACAGTGAGGGGAGTTTACAGTGAGGGGAGTTTACAGTGAGGGTAGTTTACAGTGAGGGTAGTTTGCAGTGAGGGTAGTTTACAGTGAGGGGGCATCTGCAGTGAGGGTAGTTTACAGAGAGGGTGGTTTGCAGTGAGGGTAGTTTGCAGTGAGGGGAGTTTACAGTGAGGGGAGTTTACAGTGAGGGGACATCTGCAGTGAGGGTAGTTTACAGTGAGGGGCATCTGCAGTGAGGGTAGTTTACAGTGAGGGTAGTTTACAGTGAGGGTAGTTTGCAGTGAGGGGAGTTTGCAGTGAGGGTAGTTTACAGTGAGGGTCATCTGCAGTGAGGGTAGTTTACAGTGAGGGTAGTTTACAGTGAGGGTAGTTTACAGTGAGGGTCATCTGCAGTGAGGGTAGTTTACAGTGAGTGTAGTTTACAGTGAGGGTCATCTGCAGTGAGGGTAGTTTACAGTGAGGGTAGTTTACAGTGAGGGTAGTTTACAGTGAGGGTAGTTTACAGTGAGGGTCATCTGCAGTGAGGGTAGTTTACAGTGAGGGGGCATCTGCAGTGAGGGTAGTTTACAGTGAGGGTAGTTTGCAGTGAGGGGAGTTTGCAGTGAGGGAGTTTGCAGTGAGGGTCATCTGCAGTGAGGGTAGTTTACAGTGAGGGTAGTTTACAGTGAGGGTAGTTTGCAGTGAGGGGAGTTTGCAGTGAGGGTAGTTTACAGTGAGGGTCATCTGCAGTGAGGGTAGTTTACAGTGAGGGTAGTTTACAGTGAGGGTCATCTGCAGTGAGGGTAGTTTACAGTGAGGGGGCATCTGCAGTGAGGGTAGTTTACAGTGAGGGTAGTTTACAGTGAGGGTAGTTTGCAGTGAGGGGCGTTTACAGTGAGGGTCATCTGCAGTGAGGGTAGTTTACAGTGAGGGGGCATCTGCAGTGAGGGTAGTTTACAGTGAGGGTAGTTTGCAGTGAGGGGAGTTTGCAGTGAGGGTAGTTTACAGTGAGGGTCATCTGCAGTGAGGGTAGTTTACAGTGAGGGTAGTTTACAGTGAGGGTAGTTTGCAGTGAGGGGAGTTTGCAGTGAGGGTAGTTTACAGTGAGGGTCATCTGCAGTGAGGGTAGTTTACAGTGAGGGTGGTTTGCAGTGAGGGTAGTTTACAGTGAAGGTAGTTTACAGTGAGGGGACATCTGCAGTGAGAGGAGCCTTTTGTCTATAGTTGTTCATCTTTTGGATACTTCTCCATACAGACAAGTAGTCATTACTGGAAAACTGTGTCTCAAGCCTGACTTTGAACTTTATGTTTGAAACACATGATTAGAGAGAACAACAAAGAGAGAGGGAGAGACACACACACACACACACACACACACACACACACAGTCACATCACATTCCTGTGGTCCATATAAAGAGAGGAGATGCATAGTAGCCTAATTATTGTAATCAAACACATGGTGACTCAGATTAACCTGGATAATACCTCAATAGAATAGGAGAGCCCGGGCTTAACAACAAAAAACACACACACACCATGATTGTAACCATAGAGAGTGTTACCTTGGCATTGATCATCCACAATGATCGTTCCCACGGCCTGTTTCCTGGTTGCCATGACGCTGTGCCACTGGCCATCGCTGTAGCTTCGCCCGCCGTCACCCTCTACACCCACTGCCACAGCCCGGCCCTGGAAAAGGACAGAGGTCACACACAACTACACACTGCAGCATGTGTGCCGTGTGTGTGTGTGTGTGTGTGTCTTTTCGCGTGTTTTTTATTGTCTTCTTGAAGTATGTATGACATCATCTGTATAAGCACTTAGCAGGCGAGATGGGCACTCTGCAGAGCGGGAGAAGAATTGACAGACACACACACACACACACACAACCACACACACACACACACACACACAACCACACACACACACACACACACACGCGCGCGACGGTGCCGCGCATCTTGACCGCGTGATGAAGATTTAATGATAAGATCAATATATGTATGAATGCCAAGGTAGATCAGACTCCTGACACCTTTACTGCCCAGGCAGACAGCAGACACGTCTACTTAACTACACCCACAACACAGCAGGACACGGGAGGACGAGGAGTTTGACACATACACCCCACCCCCCCCCCCCGTCTCTCCCCCGTCTCACCCGCTCCTCCATTTCCCTCCCCTGGACTCTCTCTCTGTGTGTGTGTCTTTATCTCCGTGTCTCCCCCGTCTCTCTTCTACTGTGGTGAGGCAGGCAGTAGTTGTCCAGATCATATCAGACAGATACTCAGCTCTGTCCAACTCACTTGGGAGCGGCTCAGATAATGCCATTGTGTTCCTCGGCACACACAGGATATTGTTTTGTATGGATGCTGCTATACACTATGATGTTAATGATAGGTATTAAACACTACAGTTGATCGTTCACACAGCCGACATCTGCATCCATCCTAAAAGCTCACTGTCCAACTGTCCTTCCTATCCACACTTTATATCTCCCTTTCTCCCCTTCTCCTCTCCCTTTCATCCCCTTTGAACCACTTTCTCCCGTTCTTTCTTCTGATATTTATTTCCCCGTCTCCCCTCATCACTCTCTCCTATCCTCCTCCTCCCTCTCTCCTTCTCCCTGCTCCTGGAGGTGTCATTTATGTCCGGTTGTCCAGCCAACCTCAGTAGTCTCTCAGTCTGTCCATCTGTTGGGCAGCTTGGCCGGTTCTAGTACTCACTTTCATTACCTATATGGCCAAACTAATGTGTGAAAGAGAGAGAACGACAGAGAGAGAGAGTGAGTCCTTGGGCATGCATACTAGTGTGTGTGTGTGTGTGTGTGTGTGTGTGTGTGTGTGTGTGTGCGTGTGTGGCTGTTAAACATTAAACACTCTTGGAAAGGGTGAATCTCCCCATCCGTTTGTCTGAGCTAATAAAGAAAAGGTGCAGAAGTGTTGCTGCGGGTGTGTGTGTGTGTGCCCTATTGCCCCCTCTCTCCTTAATAAAGTGTATGTGGGAGTGAACACTGATGGAGATAGCAATGTCCACTTCCGGTTGCCAGATAAATAGCACTTATCCAAAGTGCAGCTCCACACACC
The DNA here is from genome assembly GCA_029465975.1 of Dallia pectoralis. Classification (NCBI taxonomy): domain Eukaryota; kingdom Metazoa; phylum Chordata; class Actinopteri; order Esociformes; family Umbridae; genus Dallia; species Dallia pectoralis. The sequence continues at coordinate 7,105,768 of CM055757.1, forward strand.
CCCATCTGCCATTAGGGAAGCCAGCCCTGTGAGAAGGGGCCTTGGGGGGGGGGGGGCGGCTGAACCCAATCTCTTACTTTAGATAGACCACAAGGGGAATTGACTTTAGGGTCGGTTACACACACATCAACACACGCGCACACACACACGCACACACACATCAACAAACGCGCACACACTCACACACATCAACACACACACGCAGACACACACACACACACACACACACACACACACATCAACACAAGCGTACACACACACTCACACACATCAACACACACGCCCACACACACACACACACATCAATTAAACTAGTAATAAAGTAGTGACATGCAAATAAGGTCCTTTCTTGGTTGCGTGTATTTGTAGTTTAACTGTACATGCATGTATGGTATGTATACCAGGGTTCTATGACAGGGCGGTATACCAGGGCTCTATGACAGGGCGGTATACCTGGGTTCTATGACAGGGTGGTATACCAGGGTTCTATGACAGGCCGGTATACCTGGGTTCTATGACAGGGCGGTATACCTGGGTTCTATGACAGGGTGGTATACCTGGGTGGTATGACAGGGCGGTATACCAGGGTTCTATGACAGGGCGGTATACCAGGGTTCTATGACAGGGCGGTATACCAGGGTTCTATGACAGGGCGGTATACCAGGGTTCTATGACAGGGCGGTATACCAGGGTTCTATGACAGGGTGGTATACCAGGGTTCTATGACAGCGCGGTATATCAGGGTTCTATGACAGGGCGGTATACCAGGGTTCTATGACAGGGTGGTATACCAGGGTTCTATGACAGGGCGGTATACCAGGGTTCTATGACAGAGCGGTATACCAGGGTTCTATGACAGGGCGGTATACCAGGGTTCTATGACAGGGCGGTATACCAGGGTTCTATGACAGGGTGGTATACCAGGGTTCTATGACAGGGTGGTATACCAGGGTTCTATGACAGGGCGGTATACCAGGGTTCTATGACAGGGCGGTATACCAGGGTTCTATGACAGGGCGGTATACCAGGGCTCTATGACAGGGCGGTATACCAGGGCTCTATGACAGGGCGGTATACCTGGGTTCTATGACAGGGTGGTATACAAGGGTTCTATGACAGGGCGGTATACCTGGGTTCTATGACAGGGTGGTATACCAGGGTTCTATGACAGGGCGATATACCTGGGTTCTATGACAGGGCGGTATACCTGGGTTCTATGACAGGGTGGTATACCTGGGTGGTCTGACAGGGCGGTATACCTGGGTGGTATGACAGGGTGGTATACTTGGGTGGTATGACAGGTTGGTATACCTGGGTTCTATGACAGGGTGGTATACCAGGGTTCTATGACAGGGTGGTATACCTGGGTTCTATGACAGGGTGGTATACCAGGGTTCTATGACAGGGTGGTATACCTGGGTGGTATGACAGGGTGGTATACCAGGGTTCTATGACAGGGTGGTATACCAGGGTTCTATGACAGGGTGGTATCCCTGGGTTCTATGACAGGGTGGTATACCTGGGTGGTATGACAGGGCGATATAACGACATTATCATTATCATGTTAACAGTTAACACAGCAAATCTGGGCTCAGGCATGAATTTCCTTTAAAGGTCAAGTGCAGTGTGATATTTAACAACTCATCATCCACTGTATGTTTTTACTTTGCTTTGGTGGGAGTTCTCTAATGTGGTCTCTAACCTGTGGTCTCTAACCTGTGCTCTCTAACCTGTGCTCTCTAACCTGTGCTCTCTAACCTGTGGTCTCTAACCTGTGGTCTCTAACCTGTGGTCCCTAACTAGTGGTTCCTGAACCCTTAAGTGCAGATAAAGTAGAGAGAGCTCCAACACCACGGCAGATAAAGTAGAGAAGTGGCTTGTTGTCTGACAGCTCCAACACCACGGCAGATAAAGTAGAAAAGTGGCTTGTTGTCTGACAGCTCCAACACCACGGCAGATAAAGTAGAAAAGTGGCTTGTTGTCTGACAGCTCCAACACCACGGCAGATAAAGTAGAGAGGGTAGAGAAGTGGCTTGTTGTCTGACAGCTCCAACACCACGGCAGATAAAGTAGAGAGAATAGAGAAGTGGCTTGTTGTCTGACAGCTCCAACACCACGGCAGATAAAGTAGAGAGGGTAGAGAAGTGGCTTGTTGTCTGACAGCTCCAACACCACGGCAGATAAAGTAGAAAAGTGGCTTGTTGTCTGACAGCTCCAACACCACGGCAGATAAAGTAGAAAAGTGGCTTGTTGTCTGACAGCTCCAACACCACGGCAGATAAAGTAGAGAGGGTAGAGAAGTGGCTTGTTGTCTGACAGCTCCAACACCACGGCAGATAAAGTAGAGAGAATAGAGAAGTGGCTTGTTGTCTGACAGCTCCAACACCACGGCAGATAAAGTAGAGAGGGTAGAGAAGTGGCTTGTTGTCTGACAGCTCCAACACCACGGCAGATAAACATTCCGGGATGAGACAGCGTTTCATAAAATGCTCATTAATTCCATCATTAGAAAGTGTGTGTGTGTGTGTGTGGTGGCGGGGGGAGCATACCAGTTTCCTGTGTCACGCCAAATTAGGTCCCCCGTGGTGGTAATCCCATTAGGCCTGTTGAATTGGCTAATGGGGGAACTAATGGGGGAGCTATCAGGGGACATTAATCGGCCGTGACACCACTCCTACTGTTAATTACCAAACTAGCCTAACTAAATGTGTTTGGGAATGCTGCTACAGCCCTGCAGAAGGAAGAGGACCATATTCAGTGTGTGTGTGTGTGTCGGTGGGGGGGGTTATCGGGCAGGAGAGACGAGTCTGACGTACCGTCATTTAAAATAATCTCCTATCATCGCTTTCATCATCAGAGCAATTGACTCTTGTGTGTCTGTATGAATATGCCTGTGTGTGTGTGTGTGTCTGCGTGCCCGTGTGGTTATGTTTGTGTGTGTGCGTCATTTGTGTCTCTGTGTGAGTGCGTGTTGCTTAATTAGCTAGTCATTGGTATGCACACACCGTGACTGGGGGGAAGGAGTTAATTGGAGACCAATTCGAGCACCGACACGGTTTGAAAGTTGCCCGCTTCAGAGTGAAGAAAAGAAGGGGTTGTCAATTGGATTCATCAGATGAAGAAGTCCTCCTTCCTCCCCATCCAATCCCAATGTGGTCTTAAAGAGTCACATGAGATTGAACCTGGGCATGAATATCTATTTTGAATTGATTCCTGGACTTGTAATGCCAGTGACAGAACACAGTTCTGGTGACCCATACACAAAGAAGTGTCCGATAAAACATCTCGATATATATTTGTTGATTTTGCATAATCGGATAAATGTTGTTTTAAAAGATACAGTATTAGTCAACTAGTATTAGTCAAAAGAAAGTGAGAATGGGTTGAATAAAAGTCCTGAAGTTTCTGTGGTTTGCTACCTGTGGGTCAAACAGGAAGTAGGGGCGTCCATTCCGGATCTGCAGAGCCACGTACTCCTCTTGGTTACCAGGAGACAGAGCACAGAGGAGCAGGCCGTCTGACGCTGTTGTTCTGAAGCTCAAGCGGAGACCTGCAGGAGGTGGGGAAGGAGACGCAGGCTTTTATTAGAGTGACAACTTACAGTATAAGAGATAAAAGGAGGAGATCTGAGTCTCTCAGGGGAACTCCACACACACTCCTGCCTACCTCCCCTCAAAATCCGCACACGTGTGTGTGTGTGTACCTCTCCTAAACCCACTTCCCCAGAGTCTACGTGTATGGCCTAATTTAGCATTAAAAAAAACACTTTGAAGACCTAACACACTATCCCAGCTGTGTATTCATGTCTCCTCTCAGACGTGGGCGCTTGTCTTTGTGTGTGTGTGTGTGTGTGTGCGCGTGTATCAGTGTTTTCAGTCAAACGTCTCTATTAGGACTCCAGGGGAGCACAGGATGCTCAGGTTAAACACATCTCCTCCTGTCTAATCTCTAACTGGTCTCTGTGCGTTAATCTGATAATCTGCAGTTAATCTGCGAGGTGGAGCTGTTGCTCTCTGAGGCACGTCCAACTCCCTCTGACCTGACAGGAGACTCCCGGAAGACAACTTTATCTCTCCCCCTCTTCTCCCCCTCTCTACCTCTGTCCTTCTTTTCTCTCTCTCTCTCCATCCCTACGTCTGTATCTTCTATCTCCCTGCTCCGGATCGCCGACACGCAGACAAGGAACGCTTGAGGAACTTTGAGCTCTCTTGGAACGTCGGCATTGTGGAACGCAACGCAACGTGACCGTGACCGAATCAACAGAAACATACCAACTCGACAAATTGGATTAGTGGAAACCAAGTACTAACATAAAGTACTCGGGTAAAATATAAAGTACTGCCTTATAAGAAGAAGGTCGGCATGTAGACATAACATAGTGAACGGGACGTGCCACAATGTCATGCCAAGTGGCAGCCACATACGTGACCTTGTCTCAACGGACACGAGACGTCGGATTAGCGCTCTGTAACCGGTTTCTTATTCTTATTCTCCTTTCTCTCCTCGCCGTCGTCTTTCTCCCCACTTCCGCCCTGCTCTGTCTATTCCAGCGTTCTCTTTCTCCTCAGCCGTTCGTCTGTCCGCCTCTACGACATTAGGAGCGGGCAATAATGCGGTTTGAGAATAGTCAAAGTCACGGCAAAGTCGGCAGTTTTTTTTCTCTTCTCTCAAATGCAATAAAAACATAGCGTCATTCTGAACAATGAAATGCTCATGACATGGCATACAAGTGCATAACACCGGGGCCTTGGTGGTTGGCTTTCTTTGACATTCTCAGTATCAAAGCATGTTGGCCACAGATACACACACCAGCACCTGTGGTCGTGATTAGTACACACACCAGAACCTGTGGTCGTGATTAGTACACACACCAGAACGTGTGGTCGTGATTAGTACACACACCAGAACCTGTGGTCGTGATTAGTACACACACCAGAACCTGTGGTCGTGATTAGTACACACACCAGAACCTTGTATTGGAGCTAATATTAGAGAGAGTCAAGAGACTCCGAGAGACTCCAATATAAATCCAGAGAGACTCTAATATAAGCCCAGAGAGACTCTAATATAAGCCCAGAGATACTCTAATATACGCCCAGAGAGACTCTAATATAAGTCCAGAGAGACTCTAATATAAGTCCAGAGAGACTCTAATATAAGCCCAGCGAGACTCTAATATAAATCCAGAGAGACTCTAATATAAGCCCAGAGAGACTCTGATACAAGTCCAGAGAGACTCTAATATAAGACCAGAGAGACTCTAATATAAGTCCAGAGAGACTCTAATATAAGCCCAGAGAGACTCTAATATACGCCCAGAGAGACTCTAATATAAGTCCAGAGAGACTCTAATATAAGGCCAGAGAGACTCTAATATAAGCCCAGAGAGACTCCACTATAAAGAGGTATAGCTTGACAATAAAGCTTAAAATAAACAGACATAGTTATATTCTCTCTAAACAGTGGCATTTGAGTGTTGGTACATACTTTACAGAACACACACACACACACACGCCTACTTTAATAGTGTACAGTCAATATTCCCAGATGAAGTCTGTATGAATACAAGTCTGTCAGACGACTCAAACTCATGTGGAGATTATTTGTTTCAATGCGGATTCCTGATGTTATCTGCAATGCAATTATAGATATCATAACTGGTGTTTATTACATGTAGGAAGCAGTGTGAGCCGATGGTGAGAGATTAAAATAGCAGTCGCAACACACTTAAGTCTCCAACACGAGCCCAAATGCCTTCACATCTCCGTACGGAAAACAACACAAACAGGCATCGCCTTATAGTCAAACCCTCCTACATCCTCGCTCCTTTGTTGAGGACTATTCTATTCCTCCCGATGACAAACAAACAAGGTTTGTCTGGTGTAATCTAGTCTGAACAACTGGCGGATCACTCCAGTCATGTTAGCGTAGCACTGGCATTAATCAGGCCAGTCGTATTAATGAGAGCGAAACTGGCACTAATTACCACCATAGATTCTGCAGCAGCCCATTAAATATACAAATGACAGAGTTAAAGAGCCCAGGCTCTACTGATTAATCTTTAAATTGAGAAAAACTAATGATGTCTGTAAAGTTTTCCCTCCACTTTGCCTCCGCGCCGCAATCAATCAAATTAATTAAGGAAAATAATTTGTATAATTTAACATTTCCGCGCGCACGCTATGATAGTGGAGCGCGTAGAACCAGGATATATTATTTCTTTTCGTTCCCTTTTTGAACACTGTTTTCGATTGAGTTGACAAAATCGGTTAACTTCAGATTTCAAAAACGCTGGGATTCGACTGGCCACAAAGCAAGAAGTCCAATCCAAGAAAAAAAGAAAGAAAAAAAAAACTGATTTTTTCCTATTCGTACTAAAAGCGATAGGTCTGGCTTTTCGACGCTAAACGAATGAATCCATTATGGGAGCACTCAGGAGTTATTCACGTCTCAGGCATTGATTTCATAGGGGAAATGTTCCCTTGATTGGAGCCTCGGCTTAGCATAAAGCGCGTTGACCTCTCAAAGACAAGCGGCACACACATATATATCCATACCATGTTCGCCTGGATACGCAATACATAAACTAAATGAAGGAATTATGGAAACATGAAAACATCACGTTATTAATAATCCAAAATGTATTCCAGAATAGTGCATTATGTTGATGTGGGAGAGTATTATGAGTCAGTTAAGAGAGAAGCCCATCAGGCTGCAGTAAAACATTGATGAGTTTCCTCTTCTGATCAATCTGCTCGTCAGACAGCGCATTTTCAATCGGTCTGTTGGTTGATTTGTTTGGTGTGGCCCCCTCTTCCTCCTCCTCTCCCTCCTCCTCCTCCTCAGAAACAATTGGATGTGTGGGATGACGTTAGTATTGATTGTGTTAAGGTACAGTATGCTTATCACCAGAACGATTGTGAATGCATCTGGTAAATCCCAAGGATAGGATATGAACTCTCCATATAAAGGGTTTTATTATATCCAGACAAAGCATTTAAGGTATTTTAGCGTAACCAGCTGAAATGTTTAACTGTTTTATCATAAACTGTCAATCCTTTTACTGTTTTATCGTGTTTTTTTAATAACCACTGAAAACATTTAACCGTTTTATCATAAATTGTCAAAAAGAATTGTAATACAGCCCAATATTTGTCTGTTGTAATAAAGCCCAACATTTAACTGTTGTAATAAAGCCCAATATTTATCTGTTGTAATAAAGCCCAACATTTATCCGTTGTAATAAAGCCCAACATTTAACTGTTGTAATAAAGCCCAACATTTATCCGTTGTAATAAAGCCCAACATTTAACTGTTGTAAAAAAAAAAAACATTTGTTGTCATAAATTCAGTCAAAACATCCATGGAAAGTATGTTTTCATAACCAGTCAAACAATTTAACTAAGCCAATCAAAATATGTCTAGTTTTAATTCCAGCTGTTCCAAGGTTGCCAGTCCACACACATTAACAAGAGAGGTTTATTTTGCATGTGCACTTATTCCCTGCACTTGTGTGTGCATTTGGATATGAGTGCATGTGTGTGTGTGTGCATGTGTGTGTGCATGTGTGTGTGCATGTGTGTGTGCGTGTGCATGTGTGTGTGTGTGTGTGTGCATGTGTGCGCGAGTAAAAGTGCAGGGCCCAAGGACGAGGCTCCATCTCTAAATGTGGCCATTGATCAATTAGTTACAGCAGGACTGAGGACTGGTGCTGATTTATAAAGATTTATCCCGCGTCATTATTTAAGGAGAAAAGAGGAAATAGCTGTTGGACGTTAGCAGAGTTAAAGGGCAGCTGGCTGTGAGTGTCCGCACGAGGCAAGGTCACTAGGGTCTGTCATTAGTTTACTTTAGTATGGTGTGATATATGGTCTCACTCTGTGGGGGGACAAGGCGAGTCACTGATGGTCTGTTCATAGAAATACACACCGCTCCAGCAGTTACTGAGTGTGTTACACTATAACAAGATATCATGTCCAGCACAGGGATGGACACACACACACACACGTTTTTGAGTGGGAACAAGTACGTCGATTGTCCCTTAACAAATCGTACTTTTGCTAATCCTAACCCTAAACCACTACCTCGGCTTAAATCTTCCTTAAACCTAAACCTCAACGTAGATGCCAATAGGCCGATAAATCTGCTTAAACCTAAAACGGCCTTTTCAGATGTTCTAATTCAAGATCAAGTTGCAGACATTGTTTTTTCCCTGTTATGCATTTAAGTCAGAAATACTGACGCACACTCACACACACACACACATTTGATTAGCATTAGGCCCAATTAAAAAATATACAATATAATTGAAACAAATGGCAGATAGGGGGATGTTTTAGTTTCATTTGGCGATGAAGCAGAACATGTTTTCATTTGGAGCCGGGTTCTCCAATGATGTGAGTAAACAGTGGTGTAATTGTCCTCTGTCTCTGTGGAAGTCATTCACTTTGCTGGGACAGAATCCGTCTGAACGCACACGGAGAAAACAAGAAACTGTCATATATATTAGATTGTTAATAATATACAAACCATTTAGATTGGTTGGTGGAGACACACACCGATATTACTGCGTGTGTGTGTGCATGTGCGTGCGTATGGATGTGTGCGTGTGCATGTGTGTGCATGTGTGTGCTCGCCTGTGCATGTGCATGTGTGTGCGTGCCTGTGCATGTGTGTGGGTGTGCATGAGTGTGCATGTGTGTGTGTGCGTGCATGTGTGTGCATGTGTGAGTGTGTGCATGTGTCTGCATGTGTGTGTGCATGTGCATGTGAGTGAGATCATAGACTATGTGTACATATGGGGACTCCAGGTCCCAACGACGACAGTTAAACCTGACTCATTTGTCCCCAACAAATTATGTTGGCAAATCTCCATCAGGAAAATATGGTCAAAACTGCAATTTAACAATATGAAAGGGTTTAGTTTAGGCATAAATGTTGGGATATTAAAGTTAAGTTTAGGGGACATGTATTTCAGGGTTCCCACAACTATTGAAAAACAAATGAGTGTGCATTTAAACTAGTGTGTGTGTGTGTTGCCACAAACCTGTGAAGTCAGCGTTGACGGGCAAAGTGTCGTTCGGAAACCGATAGTAGGAGTTCCCAGGGAACCTGGTTCCCATAACAACTGCCTGCCAGGGATCCGACAGAGAGACGTCTGTTCGCTCCACCTGAAGACGGTCAAATTCAAACACAAGGTTGATTATATAAATAGAAACAAACTTGTAAATAAACCTGATTGTGATTCAAAGGCACACAAGACATGCACAGCAACCAATATAGAAACACATGACAACGTTCTTCTAACAATAATGTCACCAGTGGTCAGTTGTGTTTTAGCGTCTGACAGACCTGGTAGACGGGCGGGGGTCCATGAGGCTGGGAGGCGGGGTCCCAGGTGATTCCCATCAGTGTCCCATTGACTGACCTCAGCCGAGGGGAAGAGAGACCAGCTGGAGCTAGAGGTGGGGACAGATTAAAGGGGTTAAGGTGGAGCAGACTAGATGGTTCAGGTGGAGCAGACTAGAGGGTTCAGGTGGAGCAGACTAGATGGTTCAGGTGGAGCAAACTAGATGGTTCAGGTGGAGCAGACTAGAGGGTTCAGGTGGAGCAAACTAGATGGTTCAGGTGGAGCAGACTAGATGGTTCAGGTGGAGCAGACTAGATGGTTCAGGTGGAGCAGACTAGAGGGTTCAGGTGGAGCAGATTAGAGGGTTAAGGTGGAGCAGATTAGAGGGTTAAGGTGGAGCAGACTAGATGGTTAAGGTGGAGCAAACTAGAGGGTTCAGGTGGAGCAGACTAGAGCGTTCAGGTGGAGCAGACTAGAGGGTTCAGGTGGAGCAGACTAGATGGTTCAGGTGGAGCAGACTAGAGGGTTCAGGTGCAGCAGACTAGATGGTTCAGGTGGAGCAGACTAGATGGTTCAGGTGGAGCAGACTAGATGGTTCAGGTGGAGCAGACTAGATGGTTCAGGTGGAGCAGACTAGAGGGTTCAGGTGGAGCAGACTAGATGGTTCAGGTGGAGCAGACTAGATGGTTCAGGTGGAGCAGACTAGATGGTTCAGGTGGAGCAGACTAGATGGTTCAGGTGGAGCAGACTAGATGGTTCAGGTGGAGCAGACTAGATGGTTCAGGTGGAGCAGACTAGAGGGTTCAGGTGGAGCAGACTAGATGGTTCAGGTGGAGCAGACTAGATGGTTCAGGTGGAGCAGACTAGATGGTTCAGGTGGAGCAGACTAGATGGTTCAGGTGGAGCAGACTAGAGGGTTCAGGTGGAGCAGACTAGATGGTTCAGGTGGAGCAGACTAGATGGTTCAGGTGGAGCAGACTAGATGGTTCAGGTGGAGCAGACTAGATGGTTCAGGTGGAGCAGACTAGATGGTTCAGGTGGAGCAGACTAGATGGTTCAGGTGGAGCAGACTAGATGGTTCAGGTGGAGCAGACTAGATGGTTCAGGTGGAGCAGACTAGATGGTTCAGGTGGAGCAGACTAGAGGGTTCAGGTGGAGCAGACTAGATGGTTCAGGTGAAGCAGACTAGATGGTTCAGGTGGAGCAGACTAGATGGTTCAGGTGAAGCAGACTAGATGGTTCAGGTGGAGCAGACTAGATGGTTCAGGTGGAGCAGACTAGAGGGTTCAGGTGGAGCAGATTAACTATGTTGTACAAGTGTTTCATTTTTAGGTATGTGCTGAGTCGATCATTCTCCACCACTGGTCTGAGAGCAGCAATTTCAGATGGTCCCTACAGTGGTTATCTACTTCCGAGATCCCTGCTTGTCCGGCGACAGCACGGAGTGATAAAACCGATAAAATAGAGCCAGGTAGACGGTGAAGTGGAGAGATATGAAAGATAGCTGCGAATTTCAACGTGCTCTCGTGCCACACATGTGATGTGGAAATGGTTTCAATGGCCCAAATATGGACTCAATTACCCTGGAGTGACACTTCGACACGCACGCGCACACGCGCACGCACGTACGTACACAGCTTCATAAAGCAGGTAAATGGGAAGTGGATGTCTTTTCTTCCCGGCCCATCTCCAGTCCCCGGCGCCATAAATTACCCGCAATCAATATCCATGCAGTCTATATAATGGAAACTCTGATATCATTAAAACATTCTTCCCTCTCCTTTAATAGGATGTGTGAAGTCTCAGAGGAGCGTTTATCTTTTATACCCCCGCCGTTATGTCCTGATCCAGAACGTATGTTAGCGGTGAGGTGGCGGCCATACGTGACGTGTGTTAGTAGAACCGTTGCTCTGGCGATTAGTTCTGTGGATGTGGTCGAGACGCTTTGAGACAGTCTGAGAGATTTCCGCCACTAAAGCTCTAGGCAGAGAACGTAGAGTGAACATTTTCTTTTTTGGTCAAACATCTTCTGAACGTGTATCCCTGTGCGTGTGTTTGTGTGTCTGTGCGTGTGTTCGCGTGTATGTGTGTGTGTCTCTGTGTATGTGTGTGTGTCAGTGTGCGTGTGTTCGGTGTATGTGCGTGTGCCTGTTTATGTGTCTGTTCGTGTGTGTGTCTGTCCAGGTGTGTGTGTGTCTGTCCTTGTGTGTGTGTGTGTGTCCGTGTGTCTGTCCTTGTGTGTGTGTGTGTCTGTCCTTGTGTGTGTGTATATCTGTTTGTGTGTGTGTCTGTCCTTGTGTGTGTGTCTGTCCTTGTGTGTGTGTCTGTCCTTGTGTGTTTGTCTGTCCTTGTGTGTGTGTGTGTCTGTCCTTGTGTGTTTGTCTGTCCTTGTGTGTGTGTGTGTCTGTCCTTGTGTGTGTGTCTGTCCTTGTGTGTGTGTGCACGTGTGTGTGTGTGTCTGTCCTTGTGTGTATTTCTATCTGTGTGTGTGTGTCTGGCCATGTGTGTGTGTGTGTCTGTCCCTGTGTGTGGTGTCCGTGTGTGTGTGTGGATGTGAATGAATGCTCTCCGATGCTAATATGCTGTCATGTATTTACCACTAGGCCACCACATCAGGGTTGATAAAAGCCACTCCCCCCCTCCCTCCCCACTCCATGACACTCCAACAACAAGGTTAACAGTCTAGCACTAAGGTTAATATTGCCTTCAACATGTTAATGAAGCAGCTAAATCACAGCAGACACACACACACACACAAACTCCTGGGGAACAATTATCAGGCCCCGGTAGAGTGTTTTGTGTTTTTCCAGTAGCTGACATCCTTTATGGTACGTCTGGTCATCCGGGGTGTAAATGTGCTGTAAGCCAAAGGTAAAACCCCTCTCCAGAGCAGCGCGACTATTGATTTACGCATAATCATCCCCCACACGAGAAATATGCATGGCAGGGTTCACGTCAGTGTGTGTGTGTGTGTGTGTGTGTGTGTGCGTGAGAGCTGGCTACGCTTGTAGAGCAAGTCTTTATGGATGTAGGATACATAAAACATCACCATCAGCGGCTGATTAGCAGTTCACATTCCAACCTGATCAATACTACAGTATGTGGTACGAGTCTGCTCTCACAGCCGATGTGCGTTATATACACACACACGGTATGCACACACACACACAGTATGCACACACACACAGGATGCACACACACACACACACACCTTTTTCATTACTTTAATGCATAGAATACAGGCTTATTTACCAATATTTAAAGCTATTTACCGAAAAATGAATCTGGTGAAAAACATTTGAAGTTGTGTTCAATCTCAATTATATCCAGCAGACAGCAACAGGATATGAGAGAGCCACTGAGGACTTGGAATAGAGGGAAGAATAAAAAAGAAAGAGACAGGATAGAAAATAGGGAAAGTGAGATGAGGAAGAGAGAGAGAGAGGAAAAAGGTGAAAGAGACAAAGAAATAAAGGAAATGAGAGAAAAAAATGGTAAAAACAAAAGAGAATGATTTAGGTAAAACAAGGTGCCGTCAGCGTCCCTGTCCCAGAGTGCATTGGGAGATGCCAAAATATTTGTTTACCTGCATAACCATTAAGGTCCCATGTTCACCCCCCAAAGGAAACATTTGAGAACAGCCGTGTTCATTTGGAGAATCAAATATGAGTGAGATCAGAGTGTCTAAGCAGACACTGTCCGCTCCATCAGAACAGATGCTGTTACTGTTATGGTGTGTCAGAGTTACGCTGATGTGGATGTCTAAACGCCTGTAAAACCCTGGGTAGAGAATGGATACATGGCTCTCATCAACGTTAAGGTCTGGCACAAGACAAGCACAACATAGATCAGTCTTGGTTGCACCAAACCAACAGGTTGGGCCAAGTCAATATATGCCATGCTAATAGACTCCTTCCCAAAATAACTGAGTGCTGTAATAAAATAAAAAGTATTAGTTTAGTTGATGGGTGTGCACACTTACGCAACCAGGTTCTACGGTTGTTCTAAGGTTTTTCAATTAAATTGTTCCCGTTGTAGGTCACATTAAAGGTGGAATAAGTCCTGACGTGATTAATCCTCCTCTCATTATTCACAAAACCTGTCATTTTAGGGGGTGTGTAGACTTTTTATATCGACTGTATGTGGGAGCCTTGAACACATCACTAGAGACCCAGTGATTAGTTCTTCGGTTAACATTGGTGTCTTATTCATCCTACTTCTATGTTGGTTATAAATCTACAAGAGAAACCAGTGAGCCGGTGAGTGTGTGTGTGCGTGTGTGTGCGAGTGTGTGTCTGTGTGTGTGTGTGTGTGTGTGTGTGTATATATATATGATTCATAGCCAGAATGTGTGCTCCACCACATCTTTCTCCTTGTAATTATCAGTAAATTGTTTTCTCCACCGTGCCCAATGAATTTCCCTACTGGTTACCTCGGCGTCACAGCTGAAGAACTAACTGAGTGTGAGTTTGGTGTGGGCGGGACATGAGTGCTTACATATGATTGGATTATTATTAGTGTAATGCAGCATATGTGTGTGTGTGTTACCTGTTGGTAGTGTGTGTGTTACCTGTTGGTAGTGTGTGTGTGTTACCTGTTGGTAGTGTGTGTGTTACCTGTTGGTTGTGTGTGTGTTACCTGTTGGTTGTGTGTGTGTTACCCGTTGATAGTGTGTGTGTTACCTGTTGGTAGTGTGTGTGTTACCTGTTGGTTGTGTGTGTGTTACCTGTTGGTAGTGTGTGTGTTACCTGTTGGTAGTGTGTGTGTTACCTGTTGGTAGTGTGTGTGTTACCTGTTGGTAGTGTGTGTGTTACCTGTTGGTAGTGTGTGTGTTACCTGTTGGTAGTGTGTGTGTTACCTGTTGGTAGTGTGTGTGTTACCTGTTGGTAGTGTGTGTGGTACCTGTTCGTTGTGTGTGTGTTACCTGTTGGTTGTGTGTGTGTGTTACCTGTTGGTAGCGTGTGTGTGTTACCTGTTGATAGTGTGTGTGTTACCTGTTGGTCGTGTGTGTGTTACCTGTTGGTAGTGTGTGTGTGTGTTACCTGTTGGTAGTGTGTGTGTGTGTTAGTGGTAGTGTGTGTGTTACCTGTTGGTTGTGTGTGTGTTACCTGTTGGTAGTGTGTGTGTTACCTGTTGGTAGTGTGTGTTACCTGTTGGTAGTGTGTGTGTTACCTGTTGGTAGTGTGTGTGTGTTACCTGTTGGTAGTGTGTGTGTTACCTGTTGGTAGTGTGTGTGTTACCTGTTGGTCGTGTGTGTGTTACCTGTTGGTAGTGTGTGTGTGTGTTACCTGTTGGTAGTGTGTGTGTGTGTGTGTTAGTGGTAGTGTGTGTGTTACCTGTTGGTTGTGTGTGTGTGTTACCTGTTGGTAGTGTGTGTGTTACCTGTTGGTAGTGTGTGTGTGTGTGTGTTAGTGGTAGTGTGTGTGTTACCTGTTGGTTGTGTGTGTGTGTTACCTGTTGGTAGTGTGTGTGTTACCTGTTGGTAGTGTGTGTTACCTGTTGGTAGTGTGTGTGTGTTACCTGTGGGTAGTGTGTGTGTTACCTGTTGGTAGTGTGTGTGTGTTACCTGTTGGTTGTGTGTGTGTTACCTGTTGGTAGTGTGTGTGTTACCTGTTGGTAGTGTGTGTGTGTTACCTGTTGGTTGTGTGTGTGTGTTACCTGTTGGTAGTGTGTGTGTGTTACCTGTTGGTAGTGTGTGTGTGTTACCTGTTGGTAGTGTGTGTGTGTTACCTGTTGGTTGTGTGTGTGTTACCTGTTGGTTGTGTGTGTGTTACCTGTTGGTAGTGTGTGTGTGTTACCTGTTGGTGTTGTGTGTGTTACCTGTGGGTAGTGTGTGTGTTACATGTTGGTAGTGTGTGTGTGTTACCTGTTGGTTGTGTGTGTGTTACCTGTTGGTAGTGTGTGTGTGTTACCTGTTGGTTGTGTGTGTGTTACCTGTTGGTAGTGTGTGTGTTACCTGTTGGTGTTGTGTGTGTTACCTGTGGGTAGTGTGTGTGTTACCTGTGGGTAGTGTGTGTGTTACATGTTGGTAGTGTGTGTGTGTTACCTGTTGGTTGTGTGTGTGTTACCTGTTGGTAGTGTGTGTGTGTTACCTGTTGGTTGTGTGTGTGTTACCTGTTGGTTGTGTGTGTGTTACCTGTTGGTAGTGTGTGTGTTACATGTTGGTAGTGTGTGTGTGTTACCTGTTGGTTGTGTGTGTGTTACCTGTTGGTTGTGTGTGTGTTACCTGTTGGTAGTGTGTGTGTTACATGTTGGTAGTGTGTGTGTGTTACCTGTTGGTAGTGTGTGTGTGTTACCTGTTGGTTGTGTGTGTGTTACCTGTTGGTTGTGCGTGTGTTACCTGTTGGTAGTGTGTGTGTGTTACCTGTTGGTAGTGTGTGTGTGTTACCTGTTGGTAGTGTGTGTGTGTTACCTGTTGGTTGTGTGTGTGTTACCTGTTGGTTGTGTGTGTGTTACCTGTTGGTTGTGTGTGTGTTACCTGTTGGTAGTGTGTGTGTTACATGTTGGTAGTGTGTGTGTGTGTTACCTGGTGGTTGTGTGTGTGTTACCTGTTGGTAGTGTGTGTGTGTTACCTGTTGGTAGTGTGTGTGTGTTACCTGTTGGTAGTGTGTGTGTGTTACCTGTTGGTAGTGTGTGTGTGTGTTACCTGTTGGTAGTGTGTGTGTGTTACCTGTTGGTTGTGTGTGTGTTACCTGTTGGTAGTGTGTGTGTGTTACCTGTTGGTAGTGTGTGTGTGTTACCTGTTGGTAGTGTGTGTGTGTTACCTGTTGGTAGTGTGTGTGTGTGTTACCTGTTGGTTGTGTGTGTGTTACCTGTTGGTAGTGTGTGTGTGTTACCTGTTGGTAGTGTGTGTGTGTTACCTGTTGGTAGTGTGTGTGTTACCTGTTGGTAGTGTGTGTGTTACCTGTTGGTTGTGTGTGTGTTACCTGTTGGTTGTGTGTGTGTTACCTGTTGGTAGTGTGTGTGTTACCTGTGGGTAGTGTGTGTGTTACCTGTTGGTAGGGTGATTGCAGAGGCAGGGGAGCTGGTCACACATCCCAGTCTGGTACACAGAGTCACAGTGAAGTTATATCTGGTGTAGGCCTCCAGTCCCTCTGCCAGGTAAACATGTTCTGATGGACCGGTCCTAGAGAGCACCTGGAACAACACACTCACAGGGTTGGGGTAAAAAGCACCACACCATAAAAATGATCTTTAAAAGCCACTTCATGTATATTGTGGCATAGGCCACACATTTGGTAGCGGCCTGGGATTAGAGTGGAAGGACCAGAAGATGAGAGGTGGCTAAACTGAGGGGAAGTGTCCCGTCAGGCTGGCAGTTAGGCTGGCAGTTAAGCTGGCAGTGAGAGGGTCAAGAGGTCGGCCTCCCTGCGTACCAGTTGCATGTCTCCTGCATCAGTGATACCAATCCTTCTGAACACCACATTGCACCTTGACACTACGCTTCACCTTAATTAGCGCCTAGATAAAGAAAGCTCATTAAGACCAGGTATTGTTGAGGGCGAGCGGATCTCGTTAAAAGCAGCCGGAGGGATTCTCAAGATGTAAGTGACACGGGCAATGCATGATGGGATTAGTTGTGTAGGCGGTGACATCATAACCCGAGCAGAGACACGTATATATTTGAGCCATTGTGTACCAGGCCTGTCTGTGAATTGATATGTCTGGCTGTTAATGGAAGAGTAGTGCTGGGAAAATATGTCTGTTACCAGGTGTGTCCGTGCATGTCTGTGTGCGTGTGTGAGTGTTACCAGGTGGGTCCGTGCATGTATGTGTCTCTGTTACCAGGTGTGTCCGTGCATGTCTGCGTGTCTGTTACCAGGTGTGTCCGTGCATGTCTGTGTGTCTGTTACCAGGTGTGTCCGTGCATGTATGTGTGTCTGTTACCAGGTGTGTCCGTGCATGTCTGCGTGTCTGTTACCAGGTGTGTCCGTGCATGTCTGTGTGTCTGTTACCAGGTGTGTCCGTGCATGTATGTGTGTCTGTTACCAGGTGTGTCCGTGCATGTCTGTGTGTCTGTTACCAGGTGTGTCCGTGCATGTCTGCGTGTCTGTTACCAGGTGGGTCCGTGCATGTCTGCGTGTCTGTTACCAGGTGTGTCCGTGCATGTATGTGTGTCTGTTACCAGGTGTGTCCGTGCATGTCTGTGTGTCTGTTACCAGGTGTGTCTGTGCATGTATGTGTGTCTGTTACCAGGTGTGTCCGTGCATGTCTGAGTGTCTGTTACCAGGTGTGTCTGTGCATGTATGTGTGTCTGTTACCAGGTGTGTCCGTGCATGTCTGTGCGTGTCTGTTACCAGGTGTGTCCGTGCATGTCTGTGTGTCTGTTACCAGGTGTGTCCGTGCATGTATGTGTGTCTGTTACCAGGTGTGTCCGTGCATGTCTGTGTGTCTGTTACCAGGTGTGTCCGTGCATGTCTGCGTGTCTGTTACCAGGTGGGTCCGTGCATGTATGTGTGTCTGTTACCAGGTGTGTCCGTGCATGTCTGTGTGTCTGTTACCAGGTGTGTCCGTGCATGTATGTGTGTCTGTTACCAGGTGTGTCCGTGCATGTATGTGTGTCTGTTACCAGGTGTGTCCGTGCATGTCTGTGTGTCTGTTACCAGGTGTGTCCGTGCATGTCTGCGTGTCTGTTACCAGGTGGGTCCGTGCATGTCTGCGTGTCTGTTACCCGGTGTGTGTTTTGACGTTACCTGTTCGATAACAGGAGGTTCGTTAGGGTTGGAGTTCTGCTCGGTGACCAAGTTCACCCTGTATTCTGTGACCTTTCCTCTGGCTTCCTGACTCTGAGCTGACCTCCAGGTGACCTTTAGGGATGAGCAAGACACCGCCGTCACCTCAGGAGAAGTCATGGACATCGGAACTGTAGAAAACACACACATTCAAAGTAATAATGAATATGTTTTATTTACTGTGAAATCCTTTTAATTGTGTGTGTGTGTGTGTGGTGTGTGTGATGCTCCAAACAGAGAGACAGCACATGTGCTCTGTACAGTAGACGCTCCAAACACACGCTGCAAATACATCCTAAGCATTTATGTCAGATGGAAATGCAGAGCAGCAGGACTTGTTAACACTGGTTAATGAGCCTCAGTCAATACACACACACACATTGACACACACACCGACACACACACACCAACATAAAAGCCACACCAACAGACACACACCAACACACACACCACACACACACACCAACACACCACACACCAACACACACACCAGCACACCACACACACCAACCAACACACACACACACACGCCAACACACCAACTACACACACCAACACACCACACACCGTATGTAATCTGATTCATTGTGTTACAGACCAGGCTGTATTGTTTGGGGGCACACAGTCTATTTCTAATGAGCCATATCATCTATTTGGAATTATAATGCTTTAATGAGAAACCTCCCTCTTCTCTTCCCCCTTCTCTACTTCCCTCCTCCCCCCTCTCCCCCCACTCCATGTCTTCCACTAGCCATTATCCCTCCTGTTCGTCACAGGCCAAACCACGCCCCCACACGACTCAAGAAACAAAGAAACTGTCTGCCTCTTTCTCTGTGTCGTGTGTGTGTGTGTGCAGGTGTGTACCTAAATGCAGGGAGAGATAACTAAATCTTAACCTTCATATTAGCAATTTGGTCACCGAGACACGGAATAAGGAGCTATTTTGTGGTCAATGTATAACGACCAGACGTAGCTCTGGGATGGAGACCCACAGTGTGGACATGACACCACCCAGCCAGTGCTACTAAGGCTACTTCCTGTTAGATTCATTACTTACTTTAATACTCAAACTGTAACCGGCATTAATGAGCGCCAAAACCGTTAACCTTATTTAAAAAATCAACAAGCACAAAGATTAAATGTGTATATTCTCGTAGTATGAAGTATAAATGAAGAATGAGTGCGTATAACGTAATGAACGAATGTGCGTACGAGCCAGAGTGAGTTCATCTGGGTTTAACTGACCCCCTTCCTGTGTCCGAGCTGTGGTCCAGTCTGACATCACACTGCCAGTCAGGCTGACGCTCAGAACTCTCAGCTGATAGCTGGAGAAGGCCTGCAGGTCCGTTACCACGGCGTCACTCCTAGGAGGCGACAGAGCACTCTCATTGGCTAAGCCAGATGTTATGTGAGGGTCCAACCAACCGGCGCTTGCAAACACTCTGCGCTCTGGGGAGGGGCTGGTGGCGTTGAGCGATTCCATTGGCCCTCGTATGAAGAGCTCGTAACGTATAATTACACCTGTGGAGTCGGACACAGGAGAGGGACAACATAACTTGACGATATACGTAGACAATGTATTATGATTCAGTTGTAGGTCTCCTCATGTTAATACACAGACCCAGTGATCGCAGCACAGCATGCTCTAATACACCATTCTAATACCCCATTCTAATACCACCATTCTAATACCACCATTCTAATACCACCATTCTAATACCCCATTCTAATACCCCATTCTAATACCACCATTCTAATACCCCATTCTAATACCACATTCTAATACCACCATTCTAATACCACCATTCTAATACCCCATTCTAATACCCCATTCTAATACCCCATTCTAATACCACCATTCTAATACCACCATTCTAATACCCCATTCTAATACCCCATTCTAATACCACCATTCTAATACCCCATTCTAATACCCCATTCTAATACCACCATTCTAATACCACCATTCTAATACCCCATTCTAATACCACCATTCTAATACCCCATTCTAATACCACCATTCTAATACCCCATTCTAATACCACATTCTAATACCACCATTCTAATACCCCATTCTAATACCCCATTCTAATACCACCATTCTAATACCACCATTCTAATACCCCATTCTAATACCACATTATAATTAATACCCCATTATAATACCACCATTCTAATACCCCATTCTAATACCACCATTCTAATACCACCATTCTAATACCCCATTCTAATACCACATTATAATTAATACCCCATTATAATACCACCATTCTAATACCCCATTCTAATACCACCATTATAATACCACATTATAATACCACCATTCTAATACCCCATTCTAATACCACCATTATAATACCACCATTATAATACCACCATTCTAATACCCCATTATAATACCACATTATAATTAATACCCCATTCTAATACCCCATTCTAATACCCCATTCTAATACCACCATTCTAATACCACCATTCTAATACCCCATTCTAATACCCCATTCTAATACCACCATTCTAATACCACCATTCTAATACCACCATTCGAATACCACCATTCGAATACCACCATTCGAATACCCCATTCTAATACCCCATTCTAATACCCCATTCTAATACCCCATTCTAATACCCCATTCTAATACCCCATTCTAATACCCCATTCTAATACCCCATTCTAATACCCCATTCTAATACCCCATTCTAATACCCCATTATAATACCCCATTCTAATACCACCATTCTAATACCACCATTCTAACACCCCGTTCTAACACCCCGTTCTAACACCCCGTTCTAATACCCCATTCTAACACCCCATTCTAACACCCCATTCTAACACCCCATTCTAACACCCCATTCTAACACCCCATTCTAACACCCCATTCTAACACCCCATTCTAATACCACCATTCTAATACCCCGTTCTAACACCCCGTTCTAACACCCCGTTCTAACACCCCGTTCTAATACCCCGTTCTAATACCCCATTCTAATACCCCATTCTAATACCCCATTCTAACACCCCATTCTAATACCCCATTCTAATACCACATTCTAATACCCCATTCTAATACCCCATTCTAATACCCCATTCTAATACCCCATTCTAATACCCCATTCTAATACCCTTTTCTAATACCACATTCTAATACCACATTCTAATACCCCATTCTAATACACCATTCTAATACCACCATTCTAATACCCCATTCTAATACCCCATTCTAATACCACCATTCTAATACCACCATTCTAATACCCCATTCTAATACCCCATTCTAATACCACCATTCTAATACCCCATTCTAATACCACATTCTAATACCACCATTCTAATACCACCATTCTAATACCCCATTCTAATACCCCATTCTAATACCCCATTCTAATACCACCATTCTAATACCACCATTCTAATACCCCATTCTAATACCCCATTCTAATACCACCATTCTAATACCCCATTCTAATACCCCATTCTAATACCACCATTCTAATACCACCATTCTAATACCCCATTCTAATACCACCATTCTAATACCCCATTCTAATACCACCATTCTAATACCCCATTCTAATACCACATTCTAATACCACCATTCTAATACCCCATTCTAATACCCCATTCTAATACCACCATTCTAATACCCCATTCTAATACCACATTATAATTAATACCCCATTATAATACCACCATTCTAATACCCCATTCTAATACCACCATTCTAATACCACCATTCTAATACCCCATTCTAATACCACATTATAATTAATACCCCATTATAATACCACCATTCTAATACCCCATTATAATACCACCATTATAATACCACATTATAATACCACCATTCTAATACCCCATTCTAATACCACCATTATAATACCACCATTATAATACCACCATTCTAATACCCCATTATAATACCACATTATAATTAATACCCCATTCTAATACCCCATTCTAATACCCCATTCTAATACCACCATTCTAATACCACCATTCTAATACCCCATTCTAATACCCCATTCTAATACCACCATTCTAATACCACCATTCTAATACCACCATTCTAATACCACCATTCGAATACCACCATTCGAATACCATCATTCGAATACCCCATTCTAATACCCCATTCTAATACCCCATTCTAATACCCCATTATAATACCCCATTCTAATACACCATTCTAATACACCATTCTAATACACCATTCTAATACCCCATTCTAATACCACATTCTAATACCCCATTCTAATACCCCATTCTAATACCCCATTCTAATACCCCATTCTAATACCCCATTCTAATACCCCATTCTAATTTCTAATACCACATTCTAATACCACATTCTAATACCCCATTCTAATACCACATTCTAATACCACATTCATTACCCCATTCTAATACCACCATTCTAATACATTCACCCCATTACCCCATTAATACCACCATTCTAATACCCCATTCTAATACCCCCATTCTAATACCCCATTCTAATACCACCATTCTAATACCCCATTCTAATACCACCATTACCACCATTCTAATACCACCATTCTAATACCCCATTCTAATACCCCATTCTAATACCCCATTCTAATACCCCATTCTAATACCACCATTCTAATACCACCATTCTAATACCACCATTCTAATACCCCATTCTAATACCACCATTCTAATACCCCATTCTAATACCACCATTCTAATACCACCATTCTAATACCACCATTCTAATACCACCATTCTAATACCACCATTCTAATACCCCCATTCTAATACCCCATTCTAATACCACATTCTAATACCACCATTCTAATACCCCATTCTAATACCCCATTCTAATACCACCATTCTAATACCCCATTCTAATACCACATTATAATTAATACCCCATTATAATACCACCATTCTAATACCCCATTCTAATACCACCATTCTAATACCACCATTCTAATACCCCATTCTAATACCACATTATAATTAATACCCCATTATAATACCACCATTCTAATACCCCATTCTAATACCACCATTATAATACCACATTATAATACCACCATTCTAATACCCCATTCTAATACCACCATTATAATACCACCATTATAATACCACCATTCTAATACCCCATTATAATACCACATTATAATTAATACCCCATTCTAATACCCCATTCTAATACCCCATTCTAATACCACCATTCTAATACCACCATTCTAATACCCCATTCTAATACCCCATTCTAATACCACCATTCTAATACCACCATTCTAATACCACCATTCGAATACCACCATTCGAATACCACCATTCGAATACCACCATTCGAATACCCCATTCTAATACCCCATTCTAATACCCCATTCTAATACCCCATTCTAATACACCATTCTAATACACCATTCTAATACACCATTCTAATACCCCATTCTAATACACCATTCTAATACCCCATTCTAATACCCCATTCTAATACCCCATTCTAATACCCCATTCTAATACCACCATTCTAATACCACCATTCTAACACCCCGTTCTAACACCCCGTTCTAATACCCCATTCTAACACCCCATTCTAACACCCCATTCTAACACCCCATTCTAACACCCCATTCTAACACCCCATTCTAACACCCCATTCTAATACCACCATTCTAATACCCCATTCTAACACCCCGTTCTAACACCCCGTTCTAATACCCCGTTCTAATACCCCATTCTAATACCCCATTCTAATACCCCATTCTAACACCCCATTCTAATACCCCATTCTAATACCACATTCTAATACCCCATTCTAATACCCCATTCTAATACCCCATTCTAATACCCCATTCTAATACCCTTTTCTAATACCACATTCTAATACCACATTCTAATACCCCATTCTAATACACCATTCTAATACCACATTCTAATACCACCATGAAGCTGATGTCATTAGGCTCTTCAATTAATCTCCATCCACAAGAGAATCAGACCTCATCAACACATCCATATTTGTCATCAGGGTTAGAGGCAGTAAATGAATGGAGAGGGTTGAGGACAGGCAAACAGACAAACAGACAGACAGGCAGAGAGGCAGACAGACAGGCAGAAGGACATGCAGACAGCCTGGCAAACAGGCAGACAGGCAGGCAGGCAGACATGCAGACAGGCAGCAAGGCAGACAGGCAAACAGGCAGAGAGGCAGGTAGGCAGACATGCAGACAGGCAGCAAGGCAGACAGGCAAACAGGCAGAGAGGCAGGTAGGCAGACATGCAGACAGGCAGCAAGGCAGACAGGCAAACAGGCAGAGAGGCAGGCAGGCAGACATGCAGACAGGCAGCAAGGCAGACAGGCAAACAGGCAGAGAGGCAGACATACAGACAGACATGCAGACAGACATGCAGACAGACATGCAGACAGACAGACAGGCAGACAGACAGGCAGACAGACAGACAGGCAGAGCACAACACAATAGGAGCATTCACACTTCTAGCTCTCCCCACTCTCTCTGTATTTCCTCTTTCTTTCTTTCTCTCGCTCTCTCATGTATCCATCTCTCTATCGCTTCTCTACATTCCCTGATGCTCACAATCCGTCTACCACCTCAATGACTTTGTCCTCCTCCGAGTGGCTCGTCTGCTTTCAGAGCAGCCAGTTGAACATGACAGTTATAGTAATGTAACAGCCTTTGGAACAGCGTTGAGAAGAATAAAAACAGAAGACGAGAGTAATTCCGTGTGGTAACGTCTGGAACAACTACATGTGTTCGACTGTGCCTGAGGGGGAGATGTAAAGTGGTAAGCGTGACTGGGGAAGCGCTGGAGTGTGCCAGTGGTTACAGGAAGCTTAATAGGAGCCCGTGTGCACCAACACACAACCGGGAGCACCGGTCTCCAGGGACATCAGGTGACAGGTGTTCTCCATCAGCATCCTAAGGGTTTGGCAAACTGGCACCTAGAGTTCAGCTACGATTACTTTATAATGTTTTGCCAACGGGAGTCGTACGTTGGCAGAGAGTGGAGATGATGGGGATCCAGGGAATGTCCCTCTGCCTTACAGGCAAAGCGCTTATGTCCCGCCTGACAGACACATTGGCCAATGAGAAAAGAGCGGCATGCACGTTTACATTCCGCCTGACAGACACATTGGCCAATGAGAAGTTGACCGAGTGCCAATGAACATCACAAGTCGAGGGCACAGACACTATTTATTTTTTATATATTTAGTCATTTTATTTCTATTATCCTCCAGTAGCCCAGTTGGAGAATTCCGGCATCTCGTGTTTATTCCCTCCTGATTCTAAAAACATACCGATACATAAAATACCTTGCATTGACAGTTCCCAGGATTCTGCGACTTCCCAGACATGTGCTGTAACTAAAACACAGGAACATACCAATGATGACAACTGCGTAGGGGTGATAGTGACATATCAGGTCGTACCATTAGGCCGGACAGGGGAGTCCCAGGTAACATGCAGTTGGTGTGGCCCCGTGGCGTTGACCACAGGTGGAGGCTGTCCTTCTGGCGAGGTGGAGGAGGTCAGGAGGGGGAGAGGAGGGGTGGAGGAGCAGCCCCCATTAGAGCAGGCCTGTAGGGTGAGGTTGTAGTGGGTGTAGGGGGAAAGGCCTGTAACTTCAGCCTGGGACTGTAGCCCGGTGTAGTGGACACGCTCTGTACCAGTCACAGCCTCCACGGACACCAACACAAACCTTTAGGGGTACAGAGAACGTATAAATGGAGGGAGAAACAGAGAGAAGGAGAAAGAGTTGAACCGTGTAGACACACAGGGAGAGGACAGGTGGAAGAAACATGGACAGACGTTCAATCTGGAATATTCCATCATGGGACAAGTTATCGTCATGCTTCTGTTGAACATAGTTTCTGTTGGCGTTAGATAGAGCAATGTTTCTGAACCGCTTGGGACTAGCAGACTGTATACAAGGTTGTGGTTGCCCTGTACCAGCTTAACAGATCTTAGATCAGAGCCCTGTACCAGCTTAACAGATCTTAGATCAGAGCACGTTTCCCTGTACCAGCTCAACAGATCTTAGATCAGAGCACAGGTGAATAGAGACCGGGGTTCATAATGAATGAGTCCAAACTACCTGTCCAGGGGTCCCAGTGGATTCTGGGGTTGGGTCCATTCAAGGTTGGCTGTGGTCGGTCCCGGCCGACCCACCAGGGCCAGGTGGATCTGGTCAGGGTCTGGTACAGCAGCCAGGGTTCTGTAACGGGCCGAGGAACTGACCGTCTCACCGTTGACATTAGACGTCACTAGACGATATGAATACTCCCAGTAGGGAGACAGGTTACAGTCCAGATGAGCTATAGGCCCTAGAAACAGAGCATGGAGTTACGAGCGCCCGTGTGTGTGTCTGTGTGTGCGTCTGTGTGTGCGTGTGTAGTGTGCACTTACTAAACGGGTAGCGTGTGTGTGCAGTGTCTATCTCCAGTCCGTCCCGGAGCAGTGTGTAGTTGAGGGCGTTGGTGTTGGGGGCATCGGGGGGGGCCCAGGTCAAACGGATGCAGGTTGAGTTTAGGACTAACCCTGATGGGCTTGGCTGCTGCCTAGGAGCTGGGGGAGGGAGAGGTGGGGGAGGGAGAGGTGGGGGAGGGTGAGGTGGGGGAGGGAGAGGTGGGGGAGGGAGAGGTGGGAGAGGGAGAGGTGGGGGAGGCAGAGGCGGGGGAGGCAGAGGCGGGGAGGCAGATGCGGGGGAGGTGGGGGAGGGAGAGGTGGGGGAAGGAGAGGTGGGGGAGGGAGAGGTGGGGGAGGAGAGGTGGGGGAGGGTGCCGTTGAGAAATGGAAGAGAAAAGTCAAGGTAAAAAGAACAGAGACCAAGAGCTGAAATGAGGACAACATTATTGAAAATAACACAGTTGAAAAAATCTGCTGGGAAAGTTCCAGAAGACATGACAGAGATACGACAGGCACAACCCAGCTAGTAGGAGACGTGGGTGTGTGTGTGTGTCAGTGTATGTGTGCTGGTGTATGCAGCTTTAAGTATGTGTGCGTGTGTGTATGTATATGTGTGTTTGTGTGCCTGCGTGTGGGATTATTTTCTATTTGATCCATGTGGAGTCTTCTAACATACTAAGGGCTCCCCAGAGTACCATGTGTGAGTTTAACTCAGCTGGTGTGTGAGTTTGTGTGTGTGTGTGTGTGTGTGTGTGTCCACGTGATCCATGCAGAGTTTGTGTCCCTCTGTGCGTCTAACTCAAAACAGCCCAAAGACAAAGAAATAACAGTAGGTTGAATTATCCCCCACTAAAACACACACACAAACTTATACAGACACACAGACACACTAATACACACACATACACAGACACACTAATACACACACATACACAGACACACTAATACACACACACACACAGACACGTGTTGTTCAACAACACGTGAAAGGAAGCGCTGACCTGCTTGAGGTTTGATCAGAGCCAGGCTGTGCACATTAAAAATTAAGTCCTGCTGCCAAAATAGCTAAACAAAACTGCACCTTCCAGACCAGAGCAACAGAAACACGTAAAAACAAAGTAGAAATAGTGGTTTAACTAATAGTCGAATGAACTAATACTTTAAACGTCTCCGTTTCTATGCTAATCACATCCTTGTCCTGTCATGTCATTACACACACCTGGTGTCCATCCCCTCATTAGGAGAGTCTATATAGGTTCCCTCTCTGTGTGGTGTCTATGTGTGGTATTGTTACACACCTGGTGTCTATGTGTGGTATTGTTACACACCTGGTGTCTATGTGTGGTATTGTTACACACCTAATGTCTATGTGTGGTATTGTTACACACCTGGTGCCCATCCCCTCATTAGGAGAGTCTATATAGGTTTCCTCTGTGTATGGTGTCTTTGTGTGGTATTGTTCTATGTTACCTAAGCTGTGTCCGTGGGTTTCGTATGTGCAAACATTCTTATTAGCGCCGTGTCGCTTGTTTTGTTGTTTTTTCCCACATACCTCTGCTACAGCCCAGGTGGTTGTCTGGGTCCAGGTGACTGGCTCCAGGGACACAGTGGTCACACTTGTCCCCCGCCACTAACGCCTTGCACTGGCATCGTCCTGTCTCCGGGTGGCACGACAAGCCAACCGCTCCGTCAGGATCACACCCACATGGCTGGCACCTGAAGAGGAGAGACGGGTATACTGGCATCACCTGGGCAACAGGGGCCCGCATTACCATCCGGGTTCAAGGAAGTCAACCTTAATGTAATATACAAATTATTGTGTGTTAGTGTGTGTATTAGAGTGCGTATTTGTGTGTGTGTTAGTGTGTGTGAGATGGAGAGGTGTTGCTAGGTCTTCACCTTAACACCCCTTCCCCTTCCTTCACACTCCTCTATTCACCCCCCTCCCAATGTGGGTGTGTGTGACTGTGTGTGTGTGTGTGTGTGTAGAGATCAGGAATTTCTGTCACAATGTTGGCGATATCCCACTGGGATGCTTGCCTGGGTGATCGGCAGGCCAAACGCCTGACACCCTTAAACACAAATACACACACCCTCACACACACACCCTCTCTCTAACACACACACACACACACACCCTCGCACACGCACCCTCTCTCTCTCACACACACAACCTCACACACACCCTCTCTAACACACACACACACGCTCTGACACCCTTAAACACAAATACACATGCACACACACACCCTCTCTCTCTAACACACACACACACACACGCTCTGACACCCACCCTCTCGCGGCGTGAAAAGCCACAGCCCCTTAACGAGCCGCAAATTTGTCCTGTCAACTGCAGGGAGCTTTGGGGGTTCCACCAACCCCCTCCCACACACACACACACACACACACACACACACACACCCACACACACACACTCGCCTCCACGTTTCGACCTTCACTCCTCTTCCAAGGAGAAAGAAAACACCCTGCATCACAGTAACTCTCAGTTTTTTCATCAGTTTTAAGTGAATCCCGTGTGTGTGTGTGTGTGTGTGTGTGTGGCCGTGTGTGTGTGTGTGTGGCCGTGTGTGTGGCCGTGTGTGTGTGTGTGTGTGTGTGTGTGTGTGCGTGTGTGTGTGTGTGTGTGGCCGTGTGTGTGTGTGGCCGTGTGTGTGTGTGTGTGTGTGTGTTCTAACCTCCTGCTGTGTGTGCAGGTCTTGTTGTAACAAATGTAATAAATGTAATCCCTTATACACGTATTTGCATCTTTTCTGCATTTCCTAGAATAGGGGTCAGTGACCTCTCTCTCACATATATATACTCTCCACACACACACACACACACACACACACACACAGGAAAAAGACTGACGAGCAGACACTATAAATCAGAATAAGAAACCGATTATTCAGAATTTACTCTGCGCTCGAGTAAACTACACCGATCTGTGAGGTAAACAGCTTAATAAAATTGTGTTGATGTGTGTGTGTGTGTGTGTGTGTGAGTACAGATCCGGCCTATAATAACTGTGTATAATAATCCACTCTGTTGAGAGAAAAAAGCTCAGTCCCCCCCAAGGTTAAATGATTACCTGAACAAGGCTTTAGGCAGACCTAATATTCTGTCATTTATTATGGCAGGAGATATCCCACCGCTGTACAGAGACGTTTTAACGGAACGCCATTAGATCAACAGGATCGCGCACGGCGGAGAGCGGGACAGACCAAATAAGATGCATGGGCTTATTGATTGGCTGGAAATAAATGAGTTTATAATATTTAGATAAATAAATCTTTAGTGTGTTCAGTCTTCTGATGCCGGAAAGGCTTCCCAAGTAATCAGTTTAAAGACTTCATTTTTCATCCTTACACGCAGACGTGGGAGGGGCTCGACCAATCGTTAACACACACACACACACACACATTTCTCACCATCTGTATGGATTAACAATTTCTGCTGTCCAGCACGCCTGTTGTTGATGTATTGAAAACTTACTAGATGGACCATTTCTCCTCTTCTCTTTTTCTCCCTCGTTCTTTCTCATTCCCACTCTCTTTCTTATTCCCACTCTCTTATTCCCCCTCTCTTTCTTATTCCCCCTCTCTTTCTTATTCCCACTCTCTTTCTTATTCCCACTCTCTTTCTTATTCCCACTCTCTTTCTTATTCCCACTCTCTTTCTTATTCCCACTCTCTTTCTTATTCCCACTCTCTTTCTTATTCCCACTCTCTTTCTTATTCCCACTCTCTTTCTTATTCCCACTCTCTTTCTTATTCCCACTCTCTTTCTTATTCCCACTCTCTTTCTTATTCCCTCTCTCTTTCTTATTCCCTCTCTCTTTCTTATTCCCCCTCTTTCTTATTCCCCTTCTCTTTCTTATTCCCCCTCTCTTTCTTATTCCCCCTCTCTTTCTTATTCCCACTCTCTTTCTTATTCCCACTCTCTTTCTTATTCCCACTCTCTTTCTTATTCCCACTCTCTTTCTAATTCCCTCTCTCTTTCTTATTCCCACTCTCTTTCTTATTCCCACTCTCTTTCTTATTCCCCCTCTCTTATTCCCTCTCTCTTTCTTATTCCCACTCTTTATCTATTTCTCCTTTCCCACCCCATCTATTTCTCCTTTCTCACCCCATCTATTTCTCCTTTTCCACCCCATCTATTCCTCCTTTCCCACCCCATCTATTTCTCCTTTCTCACCCCATCTATTTCTCCTTTCTCACCCCATCTATTTCTCCTTTCTCACCCCATCTATTTCTCCTTTCTCACCCCATCTATTTCTCCTTTCTCACCCCATCTATTTCTCCTTTCTCACCCCATCTATTTCTCCTTTCCCACCCCATCTATTTCTCCTTTCTCACCCCCTATCTCCCTCTCCCTCTCTCGTTCATATTATTATAATTGTTCTTTTTCTATTTCTCTTTGCAGGTTGGGTATAAAGGTGTGTGGAGACACAGAGGCAGACCGTCAGACAGACAGACAGATAGATAGAGAGACATGGTTGATGATAATGTAATGAGAACTCAGCGTATGGTCCTCACACACCTAAGAGATCTCAATCTCAGCCAGCTCTCTGCTTAATACACACCACACAGCCAGTAGTGAAGGTCATTCAACAGCATGTACATAAACAAACTGTGCATGAATACACGCACATAAACAAACTGTGCATGAATACACACACATAAACAAACTGTGCAAGTATGTGCTGTGGGTGCCTGTGTTACAGGTCAGTGTGGTTTGGTCCAGTATGTGCTGTGAGTGCCTGTGTTACAGGTCAGTGTGGTTTGGTCCAGTATGTGCCGTTGGTGCCTGTGTAACAGGTCAGTGTGGTTTGGTCCAGTATGTGCTGTGGGTGCCTGTGTTACAGGTCAGTGTGGTTTGGTCCAGTATGTGCCGTGGGTGCCTGTGTTACAGGTCAGTGTGGTTTGGTCCAGTATGTGCTGTGGGTGCCTGTGTTACAGGTCAGTGTGGTTTGGTCCAGTATGTGCCGTGGGTGCCTGTGTTACATGTCAGTGTGGTTTGGTCAAGTATGTGCTGTGGGTGCCTGTGTTACAGGTCAGTGTGGTTTGGTCCAGTATGTGCCGTGGGTGCCTGTGTTACAGGTCAGTGTGGTTTGGTCCAGTATGTGCTGTGGGTGCCTGTGTTACATGTCAGTGTGGTTTGGTCCAGTATGTGCTGTGGGTGCCTGTGTTACAGGTCAGTGTGGTTTGGTCCAGTATGTGCTGTGGGTGCCTGTGTTACAGGTCAGTGTGGTTTGGTCCAGTATGTGCTGTGGGTGCCTGTGTTACAGGTCAGTGTGGTTTGGTCCAGTATGTGCCGTGGGTGCCTGTGTTACAGGTCAGTGTGGTTTGGTCCAGTATGTGCTGTGGGTGCCTGTGTTACAGGTCAGTGTGGTTTGGTCCAGTATGTGCCGTGGGTGCCTGTGTTACAGGTCAGTGTGGTTTGGTCCAGTATGTGCCTTGGGTGCCTGTGTTACAGGTCAGTGTGGTTTGGTCCATTATGTGCCGTGGGTGCCTGTGTTACAGGTCAGTGTGGTTTGGTCCAGTATGTGCTGTGGGTGCCTGTGTTACAGGTCAGTGTGGTTTGGTCCAGTATGTGCTGTGGGTGCCTGTGTTACAGGTCAGTGTGGTTTGGTCCAGTATGTGCTGTGGGTGCCTGTGTTACAGGTCAGTGTGGTTTGGTCCAGTATGTGCTGTGGGTGCCTGTGTTACAGGTCAGTGTGGTTTGGTCCAGTATGTGCTGTGGGTGCCTGTGTTACAGGTCAGTGTGGTTTGGTCCAGTATGTGCTGTGGGTGCCTGTGTTACAGGTCAGTGTGGTTTGGTCCAGTATGTGCTGTGGGTGCCTGTGTTACAGGTCAGTGTGGTTTGGTCCAGTATGTGCTGTGGGTGCCTGTGTTACAGGTCAGTGTGGTTTGGTCCAGTATGTGCTGTGGGTGCCTGTGTTACAGGTCAGTGTGGTTTGGTCAGTCTTACCTGCCAAGTCCAGGGTTGAAGCCGTAGTGTAACTCCTGACACTGGTCACAGGTCCTTCCCGTCACAGATGGGTCAACACAGACACACTGTCCCGTGTGGCCGTCACACAGAGGCCATGACGAGCCCATTGGGTGACAGTCACACTCCACACACAGCCTCTCGTCTGGCCTCGACTCCAAAAAGAAGTAACCTGAAATATTAGAGACAAACCGTTAACCAATGGATACAGTCCAAACAGCATGGAACCAGCACAGGTGCTAGATCAGCACTTCTCCTCTGAATCAAGTTATGACCATGTAACATTGAGCAGAGGACCCAGGGGAATGTTGAAACCGAAATCATTGATAACGTTTGGGAAATAATATTTCCTTTAAAATTGACCTGAAAGTGTGTAAGAGAGTGTGTGTGTGTAGGACTGTGTGTATAAGTGCATGTTTAGGAGTGTGTTTATGTGCGTGAGTGTTTATTTAGGCTTAGATTATTTAGTGTGTGTATATGTGTGTGTTTGTCATCTCCATTACCTACACAATACAACAGCTGCTACTATATGGCACTACTGACAGACTGCCAACACACAAACACACACCAAGGTGAAGAAGAGGCAGGAGATGCCATGGTCTGGCCCCCTAAGGGGAAGTTGACAGGGACTGGCAGGGGGCAGAGGAACCCTAACCGCCCATGGGTAAGATGGCAC
This sequence comes from Dallia pectoralis, assembly GCA_029465975.1. Taxonomy (NCBI): domain Eukaryota; kingdom Metazoa; phylum Chordata; class Actinopteri; order Esociformes; family Umbridae; genus Dallia; species Dallia pectoralis. The sequence continues at coordinate 7,138,931 of CM055757.1, forward strand.
GAGGCACATGAGGGCAAGCCTGTAGCTATGCTAGTCAAACGCTGATGCCCACATTGAATGCCAGGCAATCATCATCATCATTCCCCACAAACACACTGAACAAAACGTCCAGGAGCCAAGAAGCGTAAGTGGCAGCCCAGGGCCCATCCATCCATCAGGATGAGAAAGGACCTGACAGAGTGTTGTGGATGTAAAAGGGTCCCACAAAAGGGGATCAAAATGGAGTGCCCACAGTATTGTGATAAACAGGAGGACAGCTTGTCATCAATGCCAGAGCTGAACCCCCTCAGAACTGCCTCAGAGTGCTAGTAGCATGTATACAGTACTATATAGTTATAGTGTATTACTAACATGGACACAGTACTTTCCCTTTTGAGTTATAATGTACTAGTAGCATGTATACACTACTATATAGTTATAGTGTATTACTAACATGGACACAGTACTTTCCCTTTTGAGTTATACTGTACTAGTAGCATGTATACAGTACTATATAGTTATAGTGTATTACTAACATGGACACAGTACTTTCCCTTTTGAGTTATAATGTACTAGTAGCATGTATACAGTACTATATAGTTATAGTGTATTACTAACATGGACACAGTACTTTCCCTTTTGAGTTATAATGTACTAGTAGCATGTATACAGTACTATATAGTTATAGTGTATTACTAACATGGACACAGTACTTTCCCTTTTGAGTTATAATGTACTAGTAGCATGTATACACTACTATATAGTTATAGTGTATTACTAACATGGACACAGTACTTTCCCTTTTGAGTTATAATGTACTAGTAGCATGTATACACTACTATATAGTTATAGTGTATTACTAACATGGACACAGTACTTTCCCTTTTGAGTTATAATGTACTAGTAGCATGTATACAGTACTATATAGTTATAGTGTATTACTAACATGGACACAGTACTTTCCCTATTGAGTTATAATGTACTAGTAGCACAATACAGTGATCCTCCTATACAGTATATAGAGTATTACTACCCTGTATACAGTGATTAACCAATACAGAGTAACTTATTACTACAATATAGGGTGGGTTTGCTCCAAACAAATTTGTAACTACAGTTTAACACACAGCCTCACCTGGCCGACATTGATCACAATCCCGTCCGTGGTGTGTAGGCACACACACACACTGCCCCGTGGCTGCGTCACACACTGTCTCGTCCACCGTCCCCGTACGGTCACACGCACACGGAACACAGCCCTGGGGGGCTAATCCTAGAAGGTCAAAGGTGAAGTTGTAGTAGGGGTCGTGTGTGATAACGTGGTAGAGGTCGGAGGTCACATTGTAGTGATGTGGAGAGCAGCGTGTGCACTGTGCCCCCTCTACCCGGTCCCTACAGGGGCACAAGGCTGTGACCGGGTCACACACCCCGCCGTCCAGGGTGCCACGGGGGTCACACACACACGGGAGGCACCCCAAGGAGTTCCTCCTGTCCAGACTGTGGTAACCATGGCGACACATGTCACAGCAACGACCCTCTGTGTTTTCCTATAGTAACATTGAAGAGGAACAGATTTTATAAATGCCCGTAATGTTTTCATTTGATCCTGGTCAGTTAACGTGTTACATTTCCATTGTGAAGATAATTTGACATTAAATCATAGACAAGATTCAAGCAGTACGCACACATTAACCTCGTTAACACACACGGAACTTACATAACCACTGACCTTATACACACTGTGTCTTTATACACATACACACACACACTGTCTTTATACACACTGTGCCTATATACACACACTGACCTTATATAAACCCTGAACTTAGATAAACACGGGCCTTATACAGATCCTTTCTTCACACACACACACACACACACACACACACACACACACACACACACACACACACACACACACACACACACACACACACACACACACACACACACACACACACACACACACACACACACACACACACACACACACACACACACACACACACACACACACACACACAATGACCTTACATAACCACTGACCTTACACACACACTGTCCAGTCTCCGGGTCACACACAGTCCCAGGGAGTGTCCCATCAGGAGAGCAGAGACAGGGGACACAGGAGCCCCCCTGGTGAAGACCATAGAGTCCTCTGGCACAGGAGTCACAGCGCTGGCCACTGACACCAGCTCCACATGCACACTGGCCTCCCTCTGGCTCACAGAAGGAGTTGAGCGATCCCACTGGGTCACAGTCACACACCACACACCCATCAGGGTGGGACGAATTCAACATCTTGTAGCCATAGTTACACCTGTCACAAGTACGTCCTGATAGAGAGAGAGAGGGAGAGAGAGGGAAAGAGAGAAAGAGAGAGGGACAGAGGATCAGATAAACTGATTTGGCTGATTTTACTCTATCTGCTGAATTTAGATAAACTGTCAGCTAGGCTAACTCAGTTAATAGACACCTAAAAGACAGAACTACTTACACTAACTACCTGAACATAGAGGATTAGTGATAATCCCCAAAACACTTTTTCATCTTCTCTAAATAAGGTCTGTGTTTAGTAGAGGCTTATACTGGCCGTGCATTTAATATCAATCCCAACTGACACAGAGACAGATCTAGGAAAAATCTCAGAAACTGTAATCAACTTTGATATAATAAATTGGAATACATCTTAAACAATCACATTAAACATTCGCTAATGACACTGACATAATAAAAACTTGTCAATGTTCAAGTTCCAGTTTATTTGTCATGACACATTAACGTGCATGACAAAACAAACGGGGGGAAATCAATCAAAACACATTTTAAAAGACCGCCCAATCAGAAATGGGAACAGCATTTTGACAACCTCTATAAATTGAAAGAAAAAAAAAACGTTGACAGGCGTCCATATCTTCACGACTTGACCGTTTGTTAGAGAAATAATCTCGACCAACGCGTCGTTTTTCCTAGCGAGCTGAGTGCGCGGCATTCCCACAATAACAGACATATCTCCTAGCCCGGATGAAGCGCAGACAATAAACAAGTGACTTTGTGAAGAACTCGGAAAGTGTCCTATTTTTGTTATGTCGTGTGTGAGTGTGAGCAATGTGTGTGCAATCTGTTCGTCCGTTCGGGCACACGTGCATTTCTAAGTGTGTGTGTGTGTGTGTGTGTTCAGAAAAATGCCATCATTACGCCAGGTCGTCTTTATATGATGGATCACCCTCCTCGGGCATAGCACTTAATTTCAATGAGAAGAAATAAATAAATTAACAACTACAAGGGAGGCCGAGTGAGTGAGCGAGAGTAATAAAATAACAGCGAGGTAGGTAGAGAGAGGGAGGTATTAGCCCCAGTAAGTGGAGTCTACATGGGTTCCCACTAGCGTCATACCGGGGCT
>CM055757.1:7142812-7174217 GCA_029465975.1 Dallia pectoralis
CTCTCCAGCCTTATCTCTCTCATTATTTTCTGTTTCTCTCATATATCATGTCTTTATTTGTCTTCTTTTATTTCCATCAACTCACTGTTTTGCTGAGTATAAATGTACCATGTGAAAATGCGCTTGGGGTCACGGAGAACAAACATGTAAATGTATTTCAACTCTTGTTGTTTGTTTGAACAAATGTTTGACTTCCAACAAATACAATGGAAACAGAATGCAAAAGTGATTGATATTTCCGACTTTATAGCTTTATATAACTTTATAAAAAAGCAAAATCAATTTTTGCATTTGAGAATGCAGTTCTCTGTACCCAAGCACTCTAGTCACCATAGCTCTACCCACCCAGTCTACGCTCAAGCAGATACATTGCCTTAGTTACCCGGAAAGTTTGCAATACTTCGCCAATCCTTCCAGTTTTAAACAGCCAATGACTGGAACGAACATCTCAACATTAACGTTGCAGTAATAACTTTACAAAACAGTGAGTCAAACATCGTATATTATTACACTTGTACGTCATAGTCATTAAGAATCATTTATATGTGTGACCTTTATACAACAGATCCTATATTACACAGTCAGTCTATTACAGTCAGTCAAGTCCTTCAATGTCCCCTGAAAACAGGAATATAATTGGGGATCACGCAGAGGGTAGGACCAAGAAAGGACTGTTAGCTAGTACAGATTTACAATAATGGCAGCCAATCGTTATCGGCCGATGTTTGTCTTGTTGACTGACATCGGCCTATCAGCAAAGAAGAAGACATTAGCCAATGGCAGTGGCCGGTGTTTAACAGTTGTGTCTCGTGAATTTTGCGAAGAGTATGATTGAATTTAATGTGTGATGTGATGTGTAGTGAAAAGTTGAAAAACAGTTCAGTTCTTTTTTGTAATAAAGCTTTTTTGTGTCCCTAACACAGAAGGGGGAGTAAATAACCACAAAAGAACAAAATAGTAATTTTAAAAAGACATCGGTATCGACATCTGCCAAATTGTCAGGTAAAGTACTTCAAATGTACTTATTATTATAAAAATCGATCAAAGATTGATCACCATAAAAAGTTATCTAAAATAACTTTGAACCAGCTCTGATGCTCAAAGCACAACAACATTTGACGTCATAATTACTGTAGTACTACTACTACAGTGACTCTGGGTGTTGCTGGTTTAAGTACAGGCTCACAGGCAGAAGATGGGAACATCTCTGTCGCGCAGAGACACTTGGGTGAGAAAGGCTGATTTATATGGCTGTGTAGTTGGTCTTTTCAAACACACCTGTTTCAACTGATTAGTTTTGGCTTGTGTTCAATTGAGGCAATTGGACCCAAGGCCTATAATTGATGAACAATGTTCACTACAGATGTTTTTCCACGTATTTTTTCGTTATTTACATGTGCCCTTACCATCTAATCTACCCAGACATGTGCCCTTACCATCTAATCTACCCAGACATGTGCCCTTACCATCTAATCTACCCTTACATGTGCCCTTACCATCTAATCATCCATATATTACAGACTGTAGAACAACTCTTGGAGAGTGGATACGTCTGTATATGTTCCAGGTCACTAGAATATTGAAACTAGTTGCTTCATTTCAGATCCCATCAGATAGAAGGCAGGACAACCCAACTCAGAAGTTAAAAAGGCGACTGAAATACTATCCAACACTGAGATCTAGTATAGTGATGTTAAGCTGTTTTAACAAGCTTGGGGAAAATGCGATGAATCGTGATTAATCACAGCATGTTGTGCAATTAATTAGTTAATTTGTTTTATAGATTTCCGGCCTTAATATATATATTCATCTATAAATCTATTTATCTATCTGCTACGTCAGACGGAGACATGCGCTAATATCTTCCTCTCTCTCTTCCTCTTCCTCTACATCTCTCTCTCTTCCTCTCTCTCTCTCGATGCTTCTATCTCTAATCTGTTTCTCTCAGAGCACGTGGCCCCGCCTAAGAAGCCGCCTCGTCCTGGAGCCCGGAGAGGAAGGACGGCAGCACCGTTCGGGTCCCGCGGCGGCGTAGTCGCACAAGCGCGCCGGCTCTCTTCCCCTTGGTCCTCCGCTTGTTTACTGTTTTCACGTAGCTGAGCCCGGCGTTCACTAGAATTCCCACTAATTCGACCGCTGGCAGCAGAAAAGTGGGGAGTAAAGCCGCAGGAGTTAATTCCTTAATGTTTAAAAGTACTTCCCTTGTTAGAGAAACTTTGCAGGACAGCGAATTTCCAAACAAACAAAACAAAACAATACAGAAAACGTAGCACCGGCCGACCGTGGCTGCCATGCGCGGCGCCATCTTGGATATGATATCTCGACTAAAACCTGATCCGGACCAGGTTAGGTTCACAGCATAAGTTACCATGGCGATGTAACTCGCTAAGAGGTTAACCAACCTTGTGATACCGAAAACCCAGGGTTGAACCTGAAGTTACCTCGCTAACCAAAAATCATAGTATATCGTAGTATAGGCAGGCCTCTAACCTTCTGGGGACACGTTGTACGATAAATTGATACGCAAACACAGCACATGCATACGCGGTATGCTGGCCCCATCTAATAGGTAATACACGGTATGCTGGCCCCATCTAATAGTTAGAAAACACTGTATGCTGGCACCAGAAATCAACTGACTTAATCAAATGATCTGTAATATTAAAGGTGAAATATATTAAATCAATTTCCACTTTTTAATGACAATGCCAATAATTTCTAGAGTTCCAGGCTGTTTCCTAAATTCCAATTGTAAGCAAGGTAAAAGGCAGTATTGAATTAAAAATATATCCTAAACATGCTCTCACAAATGCTCTCACCAACTGGGGGCCAAGAAAAGGCTTGGAGTCAATTCGAAGAACGATGCATCCGTTAACCAGGGCATGATCTGGCTAAAGCCAGCAGAAATTCAGCTCTCTTCCTGCCCAAAGGCAGTTTCGTTTCTAGACCTCTAGCTAGGCCAGCACGGCAATACAGAAATACATTGGACACCCCATAAGCACCACCACACTCACTAATACATACAGTATAATATATAAATATATATATGAGTGACACCCCATAAACACCACCACACTCACTAATACATACAGTATAATATATATATAAATGAGTGACACCCCATAAACACCACCACACTCACTAATACATACAGTATAATATATATATATATATGAGTGACACCCCATAAACACCACCACACTCACTAATACATACAGTATAATATATATATATATAAATGAGTGACACCCCATAAACACCACCACACTCACTAATACATACAGTATAATATATATATATATATGAGTGACACCCCATAAGCACCACCACACTCACTAATACATACAGTATAATATATATATATATAAATGAGTGACACCCCATAAGCACCACCACACTCACTAATACATACAGTATAATATATATATATATATATATGAGTGACACCCCATAAGCACCACCACACTCACTAATACATACAGTATAATATATATATAAATGAGTGACACCCCATAAGCACCACCACACTCACTAATACATACAGTATAATATATATATATATATATGAGTGACACCCCATAAACACCACCACACTCACTAATACATACAGTATAATATATATATATATATGAGTGACACCCCATAAACACCACCACACTCACTAATACATACAGTATAATATATATATATATATGAGTGACACCCCATAAACACCACCACACTCACTAATACATACAGTATAATATATATATATATATGAGTGACACCCCATAAACACCACCACACTCACTAATACATACAGTATAATATATATATATATATATAAATGAGTGACACCCCATAAACACCACCACACTCACTAATACATACAGTATAATATATATATATATATATAAATGAGTGACACCCCAAAAGCACCACCACACTCACTAATACATACAGTATAATATATATATATATGAGTGACACCCCATAAGCACCACCACACTCACTAATACATACAGTATAATATATATATATATATATGAGTGACACCCCAAAAGCACCACCACACTCACTAATACATACAGTATAATATATATATATATGAGTGACACCCCATAAGCACCACCACACTCACTAATACATACAGTATAATATATATATATATATATGAGTGACACCCCAAAAGCACCACCACACTCACTAATACATACAGTATAATATATATATATATATGAGTGACACCCCATAAGCACCACCACACTCACTAATACATACAGTATAATATATATATATATATATGAGTGACACCCCAAAAGCACCACCACACTCACTAATACATACAGTATAATATATATATATATATGAGTGACACCCCATAAGCACCACCACACTCACTAATACATACAGTATAATATATATATATATATATGAGTGACACCCCAAAAGCACCACCACACTCACTAATACATACAGTATAATATATATATATATGAGTGACACCCCATAAGCACCACCACACTCACTAATACATACAGTATAATATATATATATATATATGAGTGACACCCCAAAAGCACCACCACACTCACTAATACATACAGTATAATATATATATATATGAGTGACACCCCATAAGCACCACCACACTCACTAATACATACAGTATAATATATATATATATATATGAGTGACACCCCAAAAGCACCACCACACTCACTAATACATACAGTATAATATATATATATATATATGAGTGACACCCCATAAGCACCACCACACTCACTAATACATACAGTATAATATATATATATATAAATGAGTGACACCCCATAAGCACCACCACACTCACTAATACATACAGTATAATATATATATATATATGAGTGACACCCCATAAGCACCACCACACTCACTAATACATACAGTATAATATATATATATATATGAGTGACACCCCATAAGCACCACCACACTCACTAATACATACAGTATAATATATATATATAAATGAGTGACACCCCATAAGCACCACCACACTCACTAATACATACAGTATAATATATATATATATAAATGAGTGACACCCCATAAGCACCACCACACTCACTAATACATACAGTATAATATATATATATATGAGTGACACCCCATAAGCACCACCACACTCACTAATACATACAGTATAATATATATATATATAAATGAGTGACACCCCATAAGCACCACCACACTCACTAATACATACAGTATAATATATATATATATAAATGAGTGACACCCCATAAGCACCACCACACTCACTAATACATACAGTATAATATATATATATATGAGTGACACCCCATAAGCACCACCACACTCACTAATACATACAGTATAATATATATATATATATGAGTGACACCCCATAAGCACCACCACACTCACTAATACATACAGTATAATATATATATATATATGAGTGACACCCCATAAGCACCACCACACTCACTAATACATACAGTATAATATATATATATATAAATGAGAGACACCCCATAAGCACCACCACACTCACTAATACATACAGTATAATATATATATATATATATGAGTGACACCCCATAAGCACCACCACACTCACTAATACATACAGTATAATATATATATATATAAATGAGTGACACCCCATAAGCACCACCACACTCACTAATACATACAGTATAATATATATATATATAAATGAGTGACACCCCATAAGCACCACCACACTCACTAATACATACAGTATAATATATATATATATAAATGAGTGACACCCCATAAGCACCACCACACTCACTAATACATACAGTATAATATATATATATATAAATGAGTGACACCCCATAAGCACCACCACACTCACTAATACATACAGTATAATATATATATATATATATGAGTGACACCCCATAAGCACCACCACACTCACTAATACATACAGTATAATATATATATATATATATGAGTGACACCCCAAAAGCACCACCACACTCACTAATACATACAGTATAATATATATATATATATGAGTGACACCCCATAAGCACCACCACACTCACTAATACATACAGTATAATATATATATATATATATGAGTGACACCCCAAAAGCACCACCACACTCACTAATACATACAGTATAATATATATATATATATGAGTGACACCCCATAAGCACCACCACACTCACTAATACATACAGTATAATATATATATATATATATGAGTGACACCCCAAAAGCACCACCACACTCACTAATACATACAGTATAATATATATATATATGAGTGACACCCCATAAGCACCACCACACTCACTAATACATACAGTATAATATATATATATATATATGAGTGACACCCCAAAAGCACCACCACACTCACTAATACATACAGTATAATATATATATATATGAGTGACACCCCATAAGCACCACCACACTCACTAATACATACAGTATAATATATATATATATATATGAGTGACACCCCAAAAGCACCACCACACTCACTAATACATACAGTATAATATATATATATATATATGAGTGACACCCCATAAGCACCACCACACTCACTAATACATACAGTATAATATATATATATATAAATGAGTGACACCCCATAAGCACCACCACACTCACTAATACATACAGTATAATATATATATATATATGAGTGACACCCCATAAGCACCACCACACTCACTAATACATACAGTATAATATATATATATATATGAGTGACACCCCATAAGCACCACCACACTCACTAATACATACAGTATAATATATATATATAAATGAGTGACACCCCATAAGCACCACCACACTCACTAATACATACAGTATAATATATATATATATAAATGAGTGACACCCCATAAGCACCACCACACTCACTAATACATACAGTATAATATATATATATATGAGTGACACCCCATAAGCACCACCACACTCACTAATACATACAGTATAATATATATATATATAAATGAGTGACACCCCATAAGCACCACCACACTCACTAATACATACAGTATAATATATATATATATAAATGAGTGACACCCCATAAGCACCACCACACTCACTAATACATACAGTATAATATATATATATATGAGTGACACCCCATAAGCACCACCACACTCACTAATACATACAGTATAATATATATATATATATGAGTGACACCCCATAAGCACCACCACACTCACTAATACATACAGTATAATATATATATATATATGAGTGACACCCCATAAGCACCACCACACTCACTAATACATACAGTATAATATATATATATATAAATGAGAGACACCCCATAAGCACCACCACACTCACTAATACATACAGTATAATATATATATATATAAATGAGTGACACCCCATAAGCACCACCACACTCACTAATACATACAGTATAATATATATATATATAAATGAGTGACACCCCATAAGCACCACCACACTCACTAATACATACAGTATAATATATATATATATAAATGAGTGACACCCCATAAGCACCACCACACTCACTAATACATACAGTATAATATATATATATATGAGTGACACCCCATAAGCACCACCACACTCACTAATACATACAGTATAATATATATATATATATGAGTGACACCCCATAAGCACCACCACACTCACTAATACATACAGTATAATATATATATATATATGAGTGACACCCCATAAGCACCACCACACTCACTAATACATACAGTATAATATATATATATATAAATGAGAGACACCCCATAAGCACCACCACACTCACTAATACATACAGTATAATATATATATATATATATGAGTGACACCCCATAAGCACCACCACACTCACTAATACATACAGTATAATATATATATATATGAGTGACACCCCATAAACACCACCACACTCACTAATACATACAGTATAATATATATATATATATGAGTGACACCCCATAAGCACCACCACACTCACTAATACATACAGTATAATATATATATATATAAATGAGTGACACCCCATAAGCACCACCACACTCACTAATACATACAGTATAATATATATATATATAAATGAGTGACACCCCATAAACACCACCACACTCACTAATACATACAGTATAATATATATATATATATGAGTGACACCCCATAAGCACCACCACACTCACTAATACATACAGTATAATATATATATATATATGAGTGACACCCCATAAACACCACCACACTCACTAATACATACAGTATAATATATATATATATATATGAGTGACACCCCATAAGCACCACCACACTCACTAATACATACAGTATAATATATATATATATATATGAGTGACACCCCATAAGCACCACCACACTCACTAATACATACAGTATAATATATATATATATATGAGTGACACCCCATAAACACCACCACACTCACTAATACATACAGTATAATATATATATATATAAATGAGTGACACCCCATAAGCACCACCACACTCACTAATACATACAGTATAATATATATATATATATGAGTGACACCCCATAAACACCACCACACTCACTAATACATACAGTATAATATATATATATATATGAGTGACACCCCATAAACACCACCACACTCACTAATACATACAGTATAATATATATATATATGAGTGACACCCCATAAGCACCACCACACTCACTAATACATACAGTATAATATATATATATATATGAGTGACACCCCATAAGCACCACCACACTCACTAATACATACAGTATAATATATATATATATATATGAGTGACACCCCATAAGCACCACCACACTCACTAATACATACAGTATAATATATATATATATAAATGAGTGACACCCCATAAGCACCACCACACTCACTAATACATACAGTATAATATATATATATATATGAGTGACACCCCATAAGCACCACCACACTCACTAATACATACAGTATAATATATATATATATATGAGTGACACCCCATAAGCACCACCACACTCACTAATACATACAGTATAATATATATATATATATGAGTGACACCCCATAAGCACCACCACACTCACTAATACATACAGTATAATATATATATATATATGAGTGACACCCCATAAGCACCACCACACTCACTAATACATACAGTATAATATATATATATATATATGAGTGACACCCCATAAACACCACCACACTCACTAATACATACAGTATAATATATATATATATATGAGTGACACCCCATAAGCACCACCACACTCACTAATACATACAGTATAATATATATATATATATATGAGTGACACCCCATAAGCACCACCACACTCACTAATACATACAGTATAATATATATATAAATGAGTGACACCCCATAAGCACCACCACACTCACTAATACATACAGTATAATATATATATATATAAATGAGTGACACCCCATAAGCACCACCACACTCACTAATACATACAGTATAATATATATATATATATGAGTGACACCCCATAAGCACCACCACACTCACTAATACATACAGTATAATATATATATATATGAGTGACACCCCATAAGCACCACCACACTCACTAATACATACAGTATAATATATATATATATAAATGAGTGACACCCCATAAGCACCACCACACTCACTAATACATACAGTATAATATATATATATATATGAGTGACACCCCATAAACACCACCACACTCACTAATACATACAGTATAATATATATATATATATGAGTGACACCCCATAAACACCACCACACTCACTAATACATACAGTATAATATATATATATATATGAGTGACACCCCATAAACACCACCACACTCACTAATACATACAGTATAATATATATATATATATATAAATAGTGACACCCCATAAACACCACCACACTCACTAATACATACAGTATAATATATATATATATATATAAATGAGTGACACCCCAAAAGCCCCACCACACTCACTAATACATACAGTATAATATATATATATATATGAGTGACACCCCATAAGCACCACCACACTCACTAATACATACACTATAATATATATATATATATATGAGTGACACCCCATAAGCACCACCACACTCACTAATACATACAGTATAATATATATATATATGAGTGACACCCCATAAGCACCACCACACTCACTAATACATACAGTATAATATATATATATATATATATGAGTGACACCCCATAAGCACCACCACACTCACTAATACATACAGTATAATATATATATATATATGAGTGACACCCCATAAGCACCACCACACTCACTAATACATACAGTATAATATATATATATATATATGAGTGACACCCCAAAAGCACCACCACACTCACTAATACATACAGTATAATATATATATATATATGAGTGACACCCCATAAGCACCACCACACTCACTAATACATACAGTATAATATATATATATATATATGAGTGACACCCCAAAGCACCACCACACTCACTAATACATACAGTATAATATATATATATATGAGTGACACCCCATAAGCACCACCACACTCACTAATACATACAGTATAATATATATATATATATATGAGTGACACCCCAAAAACACCACCACACTCACTAATACATACAGTATAATATATATATATATGAGTGACACCCCATAAGCACCACCACACTCACTAATACATACAGTATAATATATATATATATATATGAGTGACACCCCAAAAGCACCACCACACTCACTAATACATACAGTATAATATATATATATATATATGAGTGACACCCCATAAGCACCACCACACTCACTAATACATACAGTATAATATATATATATATAAATGAGTGACACCCCATAAGCACCACCACACTCACTAATACATACAGTATAATATATATATATATATGAGTGACACCCCATAAGCACCACCACACTCACTAATACATACAGTATAATATATATATATATATGAGTGACACCCCATAAGCACCACCACACTCACTAATACATACAGTATAATATATATATATAAATGAGTGACACCCCATAAGCACCACCACACTCACTAATACATACAGTATAATATATATATATATAAATGAGTGACACCCCATAAGCACCACCACACTCACTAATACATACAGTATAATATATATATATATGAGTGACACCCCATAAGCACCACCACACTCACTAATACATACAGTATAATATATATATATATAAATGAGTGACACCCCATAAGCACCACCACACTCACTAATACATACAGTATAATATATATATATATAAATGAGTGACACCCCATAAGCACCACCACACTCACTAATACATACAGTATAATATATATATATATGAGTGACACCCCATAAGCACCACCACACTCACTAATACATACAGTATAATATATATATATATATGAGTGACACCCCATAAGCACCACCACACTCACTAATACATACAGTATAATATATATATATATATGAGTGACACCCCATAAGCACCACCACACTCACTAATACATACAGTATAATATATATATATATAAATGAGAGACACCCCATAAGCACCACCACACTCACTAATACATACAGTATAATATATATATATATAAATGAGTGACACCCCATAAGCACCACCACACTCACTAATACATACAGTATAATATATATATATATAAATGAGTGACACCCCATAAGCACCACCACACTCACTAATACATACAGTATAATATATATATATATAAATGAGTGACACCCCATAAGCACCACCACACTCACTAATACATACAGTATAATATATATATATATAAATGAGTGACACCCCATAAGCACCACCACACTCACTAATACATACAGTATAATATATATATATATATGAGTGACACCCCATAAGCACCACCACACTCACTAATACATACAGTATAATATATATATATATATGAGTGACACCCCATAAGCACCACCACACACACTAATACATACAGTATAATATATATATATATAAATGAGAGACACCCCATAAGCACCACCACACTCACTAATACATACAGTATAATATATATATATATATATGAGTGACACCCCATAAGCACCACCACACTCACTAATACATACAGTATAATATATATATATATGAGTGACACCCCATAAACACCACCACACTCACTAATACATACAGTATAATATATATATATATATGAGTGACACCCCATAAGCACCACCACACTCACTAATACATACAGTATAATATATATATATATATAAATGAGTGACACCCCATAAGCACCACCACACTCACTAATACATACAGTATAATATATATATATATAAATGAGTGACACCCCATAAACACCACCACACTCACTAATACATACAGTATAATATATATATATATATGAGTGACACCCCATAAGCACCACCACACTCACTAATACATACAGTATAATATATATATATATATGAGTGACACCCCATAAACACCACCACACTCACTAATACATACAGTATAATATATATATATATATATGAGTGACACCCCATAAGCACCACCACACTCACTAATACATACAGTATAATATATATATATATATATGAGTGACACCCCATAAGCACCACCACACTCACTAATACATACAGTATAATATATATATATATATGAGTGACACCCCATAAACACCACCACACTCACTAATACATACAGTATAATATATATATATATAAATGAGTGACACCCCATAAGCACCACCACACTCACTAATACATACAGTATAATATATATATATATATGAGTGACACCCCATAAACACCACCACACTCACTAATACATACAGTATAATATATATATATATATGAGTGACACCCCATAAACACCACCACACTCACTAATACATACAGTATAATATATATATATATATGAGTGACACCCCATAAGCACCACCACACTCACTAATACATACAGTATAATATATATATATATATGAGTGACACCCCATAAGCACCACCACACTCACTAATACATACAGTATAATATATATATATATATATGAGTGACACCCCATAAGCACCACCACACTCACTAATACATACAGTATAATATATATATATATAAATGAGTGACACCCCATAAGCACCACCACACTCACTAATACATACAGTATAATATATATATATATATGAGTGACACCCCATAAGCACCACCACACTCACTAATACATACAGTATAATATATATATATATGAGTGACACCCCATAAGCACCACCACACTCACTAATACATACAGTATAATATATATATATATATGAGTGACACCCCATAAGCACCACCACACTCACTAATACATACAGTATAATATATATATATATAAATGAGTGACACCCCATAAGCACCACCACACTCACTAATACATACAGTATAATATATATATATATAAATGAGTGACACCCCATAAGCACCACCACACTCACTAATACATACAGTATAATATATATATATATAAATGAGTGACACCCCATAAGCACCACCACACTCACTAATACATACAGTATAATATATATATATATATGAGTGACACCCCATAAGCACCACCACACTCACTAATACATACAGTATAATATATATATATATATGAGTGACACCCCATAAGACCACCACACACACTAATACATACAGTATAATATATATATATATATGAGTGACACCCCATAAACACCACCACACTCACTAATACATACAGTATAATATATATATATATATGAGTGACACCCCATAAGCACCACCACACTCACTAATACATACAGTATAATATATATATATATATGAGTGACACCCCATAAGCACCACCACACTCACTAATACATACAGTATAATATATATATATATATGAGTGACACCCCATAAGCACCACCACACTCACTAATACATACAGTATAATATATATATATATATGAGTGACACCCCATAAACACCACCACACTCACTAATACATACAGTATAATATATATATATATAAATGAGTGACACCCCATAAGCACCACCACACTCACTAATACATACAGTATAATATATATATATATAAATGAGTGACACCCCATAAACACCACCACACTCACTAATACATACAGTATAATATATATATATATAAATGAGTGACACCCCATAAGCACCACCACACTCACTAATACATACAGTATAATATATATATATATAAATGAGTGACACCCCATAAGCACCACCACACTCACTAATACATACAGTATAATATATATATATATATATGAGTGACACCCCATAAGCACCACCACACTCACTAATACATACAGTATAATATATATATATATATGAGTGACACCCCATAAGCACCACCACACTCACTAATACATACAGTATAATATATATATATATATATGAGTGACACCCCATAAGCACCACCACACTCACTAATACATACAGTATAATATATATATATATAAATGAGTGACACCCCATAAGCACCACCACACTCACTAATACATACAGTAATGCATTGATTAAAAGAAATGAGATATAAACGCACATTTGATTCAATAAGCAGAGCAAGATCATTATTATGGTTCATGCAATTGTACAGCCAATGGTATCTCATCTAAATATGACCACACTATTGGCATATGACCAGGGTACATATTCTGAATATGACCACACTATTGGCATATGACCAGGGTACATATGCTGAATATGACCACACTATTGGCATATGACCAGGGTACATATTCTGAATATGACCACACTATTGGCATATGACCAGGGTACATATGCTGAATATGACCACACTATTGGCATATGACCAGGGTACATATGCTGAATATGACCACACTATTGGCATATGACCAGGGTACATATTCTGAATATGACCACACTATTGGCATATGACCAGGGTACATATGCTGAATATGACCACACTATTGGCATATGACCAGGGTACATATGCTGAATATGACCACACTATTAGCATATGACCAGGGTACATATTCTGAATATGACCACACTATTGGCATATGACCAGGGTACATATGCTGAATATGACCACACTATTGGCATATGACCAGGGTACATATGCTGAATATGACCACACTATTAGCATATGACCAGGGTACATATTCTGAATATGACCACACTATTGGCATATGACCAGGGTACATATTCTGAATATGACCACACTATTGGCATATGACCAGGGTACATATGCTGAATATGACCACACTATTGGCATATGACCAGGGTACATATGCTGAATATGACCACACTATTAGCATATGACCAGGGTACATATGCTGAATATGACCACACTATTAGCATATGACCAGGGTATATGTTCTGAATTTGATCACACTATTGCCATATGACCAGGGTACATATTCTGAATATGACCACACTATTGGCATATGACCAGGATATCATGTAATGCTGTACTTTTCTGTATCAAGTTTGTTCATTTTGTCCTCAGTTGTATATATATTGAAATGCTGTACTGTTCTGTATAAAGTATGTTCATTATGTCCTCAGTTCTATATATTATAATGTAATGCTGTTATGATCTGTATAAGGTATGTTCATTATGTCCTGAGTTGTATATAATGTAATGTAATGCTGTACTGTTCTGTATAAGGTATGTTCATTATGTCCTCAGTTGTATATGATGTAATAATGTGTTGTTCTGTATATAGTATGTTCATTATGTCCTCAGTTGTATATAATATAATGTATTGCTTTACTGTTCTGTATAAGGTATGTTCATTATGTCCTCAGTTGTATATAATGTAATGATGTACTGTTCTGTATAAATTATGTTCATTATGTTCTCAGTTGTATATAATGTAATGCTGTACTGTTCTGTATAAAGTTTGTTCATAATGTACTCAGTTGTATATAATGTGGGTGTGCAGTAATAAGATCTGACTGTCTGTTTAGGTGCGATTGGATGCTCTTGGGTTGGTGTGTGAGAGTCATCGGAGTACAGAGGTTCTGACCTCACATGAAATGGAGCTTGTTTGTCATTTCCTGCCTTCCAGTCTTATCAGCCAATCAGCAGGAGGCCAGATGAAATAAATACAAAAATGTCATTTTTTTACTGCCTTAATCAGCAATCACAGTCCGTCATCAGTCTAGAAGCTAGGTTTTATGCCTTTTTTCCACATCACGCTGTGGCTCATATGATGTTGTTTGAGGTCTTTGAGCTTGCCATTTGTATGTTCGGCCTTCTAATTCTTTTGCAGGTTGTGCGGTGTATTGAACACAGGAATTGCATACCATTCCAGTCTCTGTTATTTTCCTGGGGTTGTGCGGTGTATTGAACACAGGAATTGCATAAAATTCCAGTCTCTGTTATTTTCCTGGGGTTGTGCGGTGTATTGAACACAGGAATTGCATACCATTCCAGTCTCTGTTATTTTCCTGGGGTTGTGCGGTGTATTGAACACAGGAATTGCATACCATTCCAGTCTCTGTTATTTTCCTGGGGTTGTGCGGTGTATGGAACACAGGAATTGCATAAAATACCAGTCTCTGTTATTTTCCTGGGGTTGTGCGGTGTATGGAACACAGGAATTGCATAAAATACCAGTCTCTGTTATTTTCCTGGGGTTGTGCGGTGTATGGAACACAGGAATTGCATAAAATACCAGTCTCTGTTATTTTCCTGGGGTTGTGCGGTGTATGGAACACAGGAATTGCATAAAATACCAGTCTCTGTTATTTTCCTGGGGTTGTGCGGTGTATGGAACACAGGAATTGCATAAAATACCAGTCTCTGTTATTTTCCTGGGGTTGTGCGGTGTATGGAACACAGGAATTGCATACCATTCCAGTCTCTGTTATTTTCCTGGGGTTGTGCGGTGTATTGAACACAGGAATTGCATACCATTCCAGTCTCTGTTATTTTCCTGGGGTTGTGCGGTGTATTGAACACAGGAATTGCATACCATTCCAGTCTCTGTGTAGCTCTCCATTTGTTTGAGAAATAAGGGAACACATCACAGTATAACACCAAGTCAATCAAACTTCAGGGGTATCAATCTCTCCAGCTAGGAAGCATTCGTGATGGAAATGAAAGTGACGACAGGTGGACTGGAGAAGCAACAGCAAGACAAGTCCAAAAAAAGAGAATGGTTTTGCAGGTTATGACACTTTCTCTTTCCTCATCCTTCCTGTCTGATTCATCTCTAGTTTAGCATTTTGCTTGTGTACTTGTCACTACTGTATTATATCACATCCATACATGTCATTGAAAGAATGTTTGCTGTTACCCAATAGTGTCTCAAGAGCATGGAGGAGATACCAGGAGACGGCCCTGGGGCCGCCAATTGAATAGCCCGGCCCTAAGGGCTCTACTGGGTGGTCTTCCACGGGGTCTCGGCGCAGGGCGATCTGGATGGTCGACGTGGAATGCCGCCTTCAGGGCTGGGTCGAGAACATCCTTGGAAGGAACCCATGATCTCTCCTCGGGTCCATATCCCTCCCTGTTGTCGCATATACTTCCCGATCTCCTGATTCAGGCGTTCCGTTTGGCCGTTGGATTGCGGGTGGTAGCCCGAGGTCAGGCTCACGGTCACTCCAAGCCTGGTACAGAACGCCTCCCATACATGAGAAATGAATTGTGGACCTCGATCTGATACGATATCCTCCGGCATGCCAAACTGCCGGAAGATTTGGGAAAAAACAAAATTATACATTTTTGAATATAATTGAGCTGGCAAGTAGATCAGGTGAAATCTGACAAGGAATCAATTTAACTATCAAGCAATGTCATTGGGAATTTAGAATGTCAAGGTCATAGGTTACCGGTCTTACCAGTGTACCAGTGATGGTGACATTATTAGTTATCAATTGTGTATTTTCCCCCCGGAAAATAATAGAACTGCAGATACAAAGCTTCATGTCTTCCTTTCTTTTTTCTCTCACTCTCCTTCTGTGGATTCATTCTATCATATTTTGAGGGAGCTTGATGCAATCTGAGGGAATTGTTTGTCTGTGTGTGATGTAAATACTGGGATGCAGTCTCAGGGAAAAGTAAGGATATGTAAACAGACAGAAGAAACCCGGCACACCAGCCTAACTTGGGATTTATTTAATTTATTCTGTGGGAAATTTGCACAAAGGTTCATGCCTGAAACGCAAGAATGACTTTCGAAAAGGTGTTGAATTTTCCTGTATTGTCCAGGCACCTTCCGGACATGAATCTGCTTAAAAAATCAGAGACAAGGTTCAGAATATTCACTGAACCCAATTTGGCCAAAAACAAAAGATTCTGGATTCCTCACAGGTTCTTCAGTCGGTTGTGTGTGAGAATCTCCTCAGGAAATCACAGCAGTTTCAGAGGTAGCCCATTTTACACAACACCAAGTGAGACTGTGTTTGTCGGCAAATGTGTGACCTGAGAATCTTTGGGACAAAATGTCCATCTCGAGTTACTCACCAGTATAACTGATATAACCACACCCTGGTCCTGGTCCAGAAGTGGAATCACCACAGCTGGAGAGAGACAGATAGATAACAGAGAGGGAGAGAAACTGACTCTGTGCGCATGGCCTTGATATCAAGAAATGACCGACGGATGTGCACACTCACTGCTAACAGAATTATGTGGAAAACGGAGGGTCACATCCTAATCCTCTGACAAATGTATGACCACATTAGAGACGTACAGTATCTCACAAAAGTGAGTACACCCCTCACAATTTAGAAAATATTTTATCTTTTCATTTGACGACACTGAAGAAATTACACTTTGCTACAATGTAAAGTAGTGAGTGTACAGCTTGTGCATTTGCTGTGCCCTCAAAAATAACTGAACACACAGCCATTAATGTCTAAACCGCTGGCACACCCCAAAGTGGAAAATGTCCTAATTGGGCCCAATCAGCTATTTTCCCTTACCGGTGTCATGTGACTCGTTAGTGTTACAAGGTCTCAGGTGTGAATGGGGAGCAGGGGTGTTAAATTTGGTGTTATCGCTCTCATACTGGTCACTGGAAGTTCAACATGGCACCTGTATATTTCACATTGTGAACCTAATTCTTAAAAATCCCTTTATTTTTGTGTCATTGTGTTTTTTTGTCATTCTAACTTGTAACTATTTGCACAATTTCACGAAACTGTAAATCGCTAAACAAATTCAATATACAGATATCTTTATAAAACTTGAACCTAAAGTTAACTTCGACATTTCCGTTGAAAATGAAAAAAGGACAAAAAAAACAAAGAGAGTGAGAGAGAGGGATGGAAGGAACCGGGCGAAGGTTATAAGGAAGACAGAGAGATGAGAAGAAAAAATATGTGAAAGGAATGGAGGTAGGCAGAGCGTTTAAAATGGATATAGACAATATAAGAAAGGCTACATGGAGACAGAGAGAGATGGAAAAAATATGAGAAAAAATGGAACATCAGAAAGCAACATCTACATTTTCACCTCTTTATTTACTCCTGCTCTATGGCTGTTCAGGTTTCTTTCTGATGTTTCTCTCTCTCCTCTCTCCTCCTCACCGGTCTATCCTCACTCTCTCTCTCTCCCGCCCACGTTGTTCCACACTCTGTAATCATTCTCTCTTGTTCTCTCGTTTTCTTTCTGTCCCACCTTCACAGCCAACAATAGTTTACTACTGAAACAAGCAATTAATTATAGTTGATAGATAAACAATATTAGGCAATGTAAAAGAAATATAATACATTTTGTGTGTATACGATGTACGTGAAAAGAGCCATATAGACTTCCTGGCCAGGTTCTGAAACTGAATTTCTAGCACTGAATTTATTTGCAGATTCAGTGTCTAAAATTGTTAGAAATTCAGTGCAAAAAATATTCCGTGTTAGAAATTCATTGCAAAAAAATTCAGTGTCAGAAATTCAGTGCAAAAAAACAGAATCAACATCCGGGATACCAAGGAAAAGCAATCAATTCTGTCTCAACTCCAACCAACATCCAGCTATCAAGTTCCGGGTTTACGTTTTAACTGGTGATCAATCATGTTAACTGGTGACATTGCAGATGCGACGTGGGCGTGTCATTAGAAACTCTGGCTGGGAAGTTTAATGTAGTTGACCGTATCGATGTTCCAAATAATGCAAACATCAATACATCGTTCAAATGTTCGTAATTTTATACTTTTTTGTGTCATAATCCAGTTTAATGTGTTTGTAATTATATTAATTCAGCCTAACTGTCTGAGGTGTTTGTTTACGGCGCAGCACGAACGAGTACAGACCGCTACTATCATAAGAGAGTGTAGTGCGCCCAGATTAACTTGTGACTGGACTATCTGAAGGAAGTGTGTTCGCTTTAGTGAGCTGGGACACATTCAAAATGACACTTGAGTTCTGCTGTAAATCAATATTAACTTGTGACCTGACTATCTGAGGAAAGTGTGTTCGCTTTAGTGAGCTGGGACACATTCAAAATGAAACGGTGGATTCTGTAAATGACTAATGTTGGGATGTCGAACTTTATACAGTTGTACTGTCGGCATCTGTATGTTCATGTGTGTGTGTGTGTGTCTGTTTATGTTTGCCATCAACCATACATCGAAAAAGCATACAGCCCTGTCAGAAAAAACAAAAACACTGACCTCGTCGACATTCTCAAAGGCATTGATGACGTCGTAGGGCAGGCAGGAGAGCAGGTCGATGACGAACCATGTCTTGACGTAGTTCATTCGGATCAGCTTAGGGTCCGAGATCACCTCTCCAGCCGGCCCCACGAATGTGGTATGGAAGTTGAGAACAATGTCCACCAGAAAGATCACATCCACTATGCTGTCCACTACCAGCCAGGTGACGTTGTTCTGCTTGGTCTGGTGGAGAACATAATCGATCATAGTCGTTACGAGAATCGCCAGGTTTGGAATTTGAAAGACAACGTCAGGCTTTGGTTAAGGTTTAGTTTGTTGTTGAGTGTAGTCCGGTACCTTAAATGAAACATTGTAGGGAACCATGATGGCTGTGTAGAAGGTGAGGATCAGGATGACCCAATCCCAGGTGGTCTAATGGACAGGGTCACAGTGTGTAATAGACAGGGTCACAGTGTGTAATAGACAGGGTCACAGTGTGTAATGGACAGGGTCACAGGGTCACAGTGTGTAATGGACAGGGTCACAGTGTGTAATGGACAGGGTCACAGGGTCACAGTGTGTAATGGACAGGGTCACAGTGTGTAATGGACAGGGTCACAGTGTGTAATGGACAGGGTCACAGTGTGTAATGGACAGGGTCACAGTGTGTAATGGACAGGGTCACAGTGTGTAATGGACAGGGTCACAGTGTGTAATGGACAGGGTCACAGTGTGTAATGGACAGGGTCACAGTGTGTAATGGACAGGGTCACAGTGTGTAATGGACAGGGTCACAGTGTGTAATGGACAGGGTCACAGTGTGTAATGGACAGGGTCACACGAAGCCCCAAGGTAGGACCACCGTCTGTCTGTCTGACTGTCTGTCTGACTGTCTCTCAGAGGCCTGTCTGTATGTACAGTGTATATAAAAAGTCTACACACCCCCACACAAAATGGAAAGGAAGTGGACAGGTTCTGAGCCAACAAATCCTGTGTGCCAACCTTGGATTTCACATAGAGACGCTGCCTGTGATTGGACTGTTAATTACAGAAGTTTTCTCTTTTTTTCAGTTTGGATGGACTTAGAGGGAGTTGAAAGGCTTCCCAGAATGACATTAATGAATATTAATACTTCTACCTAAGCGGCAGCAAACGGACATCTGTCTACTGAGATTTCAAGGTCTTTATGAGGGTAACAATGATTTGAATGTCAGTCTGTCAGATTTGCTTTCTTGAACTGTCAACCCACTTCTATAATGTCAAACATGCGTAACTGCATGAGAACAAACCGAACTGATGAAGGTCGATTAGACGTTTTGTTTTCTCTTCCCCATAGGATCCTCCCGTGATGTTCACTGAGGAGTACCAGAAGATCGTCTTACAGAACTACCATGTAGTATTTGACCAGAAGAGGAAGGAGTATGTCATCGGAGAACTCATCTGGAACTTTGCTGATTTCATGAGTTTTCTTTTTCTCTCACAATCCCTCACGGCATGTGAATAATGTCAAAGATAAATTTTAGGCACCCGATCCGTCTCCACCGTTGGACTGCTTGGTTTTGATCACGTCTTAGCGCTTAATCATCTGAAGTTAAGTTGGCAACGGTCCCTCCTTGGGAGGGGTGGAGCACTTTGTTATTTACCACTGGGTTTGTCACACATGTGATGGGTGTAATGTTTTAATGAGATTGTCACAGCTGTGTGGGGTTTGGGTGATTATGTTTGCTACTTATATCAATGGTCTTGGAGCACAGTGTGGATTTTTGTGTATGTGCCCGTGTCGCCTGCACTTGAAGCGCATCGCGCGTCCGTGTCGCTCTTTGCTGCCAAAGTCGGCACTGTTCTACAAATCCGGAACTCCAAAAAAATACCTGTGTTTGTCGCACACTCTCAGAGGAAGCTGTGCGGCCATGTTCGTGTTTTAACGAAGCTCGCGGCATCTTCGGGACTTAAGCTTCCAGTTGACGCAGCGGCGGTCGATGCGTCGTCAGCCCAGTCGGAGAGACAAGTGTCATTTTCAAGAGCAGGGTGAGGTTTTGAAGTCAGGCCCCGGTGAGCTCTAAGGTCAAGTGGAGCCCATCAGACATCAGATCCAGACCAACCTCTGAACGTCTGGACCCGGCACAACACGTTCCCACACAAACGCGCAGAAGCGCGGCCACACACACTTTCACAAGGGAGGACGGAATGCTGTTTGCTCACTGCACTCATCCATGAAAAAGCCTCATCTGAAGTCTGCAGGACATTCTCCTGTGTCCTCTCCTTGTGTTCCACGGCACGTCTAGGCAACAGCCACCCCCCAGTCCCACCACACACACACACACACACACACACACACCCCCCCCTGCACCCTAAGCACCAACACCACCAAGACCACTTTACTGGCACAAAAAGATGCAGCACGGCGGCACTTTCCTTTTCAACCAAGCATGCTAATCCCCCCCCACCCCAGCCCCCGCCTCTCCCACCTTTGTATCAGTTGAAAGGCATATGGCTGCTGCCATTTGATTCTGCCGGCCGAAAGTGCCTTTCACTTTGCCACAGTTCACAAAGAGGTCAGATTACAGCAAACAGAAATATTGTGTGAGAGCTCACTTCTTCGGGTCGGGGCTCGAGTTAAGAGATGTGAGAGACTAGAGTAGAGAGAAAAAGCGAGCCCGTGATAACGTTACATCTGGTGTCGTGGAAATTTTAGACTTTAATCGCTGAATTTGAACTTAAAGTAAGATGCACGAGAGTATGTTACAGTTGACAATTTTAACTTGTTTAATTGCAAGTAAGAAACCATTTCTAAAATACAGGTTTAAGCTTTTGCATTGATCAGATCAATCCCTATAGCAAGCTTGAAGAATAGGTTTGAGGAAAGCCTTCATCAGACAACAGGACAATAACCTGTGCTGGATCAGACTGACCTAATAAAAGAATTTCTGCAGGGGTATTTAAAGGAATGAAGTTACGCACACTCATTGACACACCAACCTAAACAATACTCAATGGAGAACAGATCAGGCCGTCAGATAATCTCAACAAACTATACAGTATAATATGGGTGATGTATGGAGCTGTCATAAAACCCGAGGTTCACTCCCCAGTCAAGTAAAGGGGAGGCCTGGTACATATCCTTTTATGGTGAGGCACATATGAAGGTGAACGTAAAACCCATACAGTTGCTTTGACAGTCCATCACAAGTAAAGTAATCAAGACATCTATTTCTAGCATTGGGCCCCTCTAACAATGTAAAGACACATTCCGGCTTGTCCTCCGACGGGGAACCAGATTCCGTTTTTCAGAGTCTCGTGCTTTCCGTTCTTAACCTTTCTCTGTGCCTTTTGGCCTAAACAACATCTATGAGACTTACATGTAACTAAACTTCTTGAATGATCATAAAATTCCATAACACTGGTCAAACAAAACTCACGGCATTCCTCATATCATAAAAGACTCCGATAATTTATTACGCTCTGAACGGACGGTGGTATTTTAAGGAATGATTCGAAACAAATACAGTGCACACATGTGATTCATTTTTGAATAAATGCACATTTTCAAAACATGTTAGATCTCGTAACATGAAGCAAAGAAGGATCCTACATCACTCTTTCCGGAAAAAAAAATGTTTTTTCCCCCTGCGCAATTAGCGTCAACGGGAAATAAAACAACGGGGTCTCGACATCTGAAAAATCGTGTGACGATGGGGAAAGTCGATACACTATCGTAAAAAAGCATGGACTGATTAGAGCGATGTGTCAAAAAATATCACCCTGTTCTCTGTAATGGTAACAAGATGAGCCTGTGAACATGTCACAAAAGCCTCCGGGTCTTCGGGTCTATCTGGTCTCGCAGGGGCTCTTTGTCTCGCTCCGGTAAATGATTAATATGAACTGTTCCTCTGCTGACCTCGTTTGTTCCAACCCTTGTACCAGTCAACCTTCCACTGTTCCCGCTCTGATAATACTAGCGACGAGCACAGGCCTTGTTCTCTATATTAAAATATGTCTCCCTGTGTTGGCGAAATGAGTCGTAAAATGTGTTTACGTCTCTTGAATCTTGACGCCTGTAATGTATTGTCTAGCTCACATTAATACTCGTTGGATCACACGGAGGGCAGATTTTCATTACGCTTCTCTCTAACTAGACTGTTACTCAACCACTCATTTATTACCAATAACTCGCCGCGGCGAGAAAACTACTGAACCTCAAGATTCGATACCAAGACCAGCTTTTGGAGAACCACGCCAGAGCCGCCACTGAAACCGCAGAAACAGTGATTAGCGGAGCAGAACCTGTGATGTATGGAGCAGAACATGTGATGTATGGAGCAGAACATGTGATGTATGGAGCAGAACATGTGATGTATGGAGCAGAACACGAGAAGTATGGAGCAGAACATGAGAGGTATAGAGCAGAACATGAGATGTATGGAGCAGAACATGAGAAGTATGGAGCAGAACATGTGATGTATGAAGCAGAACATGTTTGAAGTATAGAGCAGAACATGTAAAGTATGGAGCAGAACATGTGAAGTATGGAGCAGAACATGTGATGTATGGAGCAGAACATGTGACGTATGGAGCAGAACATGTGACGTATAGAGCAGAACATGTGATGTATAGAGCAGAACATGTGATGTTTAGAGCAGAACATGTGACTTATAGAGCAGGACAAGTGACGCATAGAGCAGAACATGTGACGTATGGAGCAGAACATGTGACGTATGGAGCAGAACATATGATGTATGGAGCAGAACATGTGATGTATGGAGCAGAACATGTGATGTATGGAGCAGAACATGTGATGTATGGAGCAGAACATGTGATGTATGGAGCAGAACATGTGATGTATGGAGCAGAACATGTGACGTATGGAGCAGAACATGTAATGTATAGAGCAGAACATGTAATGTATAGAGCAGAACATGTGATGTATGGAGCAGAACATGTGACGTATAGAGCAGAACATGTGATGTATGGAGCAGATCATGTGACGTATAGAGCAGAACATGTGATGTATGGAACAGAACATGTGACGTATAGAGCAGAACATGTGACGTATAGAGCGGAACATGTGACGTAATGAGCGAAACATGTGATGTATGGAGCAGAACATGTGATGTATGGAGCAGAACATGTGATGTGTGGAGCAGAACATGTGACGTATGGAGCAGAACATGTGATGTATGGAGCAGAACATGTGAAGTATGGAGCAGAACATGTGATGTATGGAGCAGAACATGTGATGTATGGAGCAGAACATGTGAAGTATGGAGCAGAACATGTGAAGTATGGAGCAGAACATGTGAAGTATGGAGCAGAACATGTGATCCCTCAGATGAAGAGAACTTAGAAAGCTTGGAAAGTATTGACCCATATTCATTGGTTGTGGACTACCTGCAGAATTTACCTGAAGAGTATGTTTTAATGTCTTTGGTAGCGCTTTCAAACTTAAAAAACATAGGAACAATAGAACAAGATTGTGCTAGAAATCTGGTGTTACATACAATAATTGAAGTAAACCCTGACACTGATCAACACTTGATGATATAATTTGTTTAGGCAATGGACTAGGATTTCTGATGAATTGTATTACCCGGTAAGCTCAGATCGAAACTACTGTTATCACCCTAAACTAATGTTTACGCCTTGTCATTACGCTTTGGAATGTCGCACTACAGAACGTTTAAAACCTTTCTTCTGTTTTCCATAACACAGCTGACGAAACAACAGCTTGTGGACTTGAGTCCGAGGATTGTTCAGTTTTTTAAAGAGATAATCACCCCAGGGCTTGATATACTCCTGGACATACAACACACTCCCATCTCTTCCCGCTCAGCATCAGAAACCGGCTTGAATGAAGATCATACTTACACTGTGTGTCCCGTGGCGGCTGTGAGGTGAGGACTGACATTGGCATATATATTTTTAACGTCATTAATTTAGCTCTCGCGTTTTTTCAAGAGTGACATGTACATGCATTTGCTATTACTTTTTCACTTTTCACATTGCTATTATTAATATTATTCTTTGACTCAACACGCTCCGCAATCAGGGCAAGGTGTGTCATGGCCACACATGTTATTTATATGAAAGTAATAATTTCTTTGTTGTGTGTGTGTGTTCAAGCTCTCGAACCTCACAGTCTGAGTTGCTACACGTCACTCTCTCTGAGGATACCCTCATCAGCTTTGTGCAGGACGGCCTTCAACGCTCCCTGTCCAAATGGATGTGCATACCTTCACCTGGAACATCTGACACACACAAACACACACACACACACACACACACACACACACACACACACACACCTAGCCAGGTAGACCACACACACACCTAGCCAGGTAGACCACACACACACACACACACACACACACACACACACACACACACCTAGCCAGGTAGACCACACACACACCTAGTCAGGTAGACCACACACACACCTAGTCAGGTAGACCACACACACACCACATTTTAGAACCCTGTGCAGGTGTTGTTTAGGATGTGTGTGTGTGATCACCACTGTGACGTCCAATTGTTCCAGTGGTCTTGTCAAGAGCAGAAACCTAAATGGATGGATGAGCTAAATGCAAGCAGCAAAGCAGAGGAATTGGCCAGTCTCCACAAACTACAGCAGAGACACAACTTCCTGCGCAACCCCAGATTCCTCCCTCCCACAGCCCAGCAGGGAGCCAGGTCTCTAATCCTGTCGGAGAAAATGGGAGAGAGGAGGAGGAGAACGGGAGAGACGGAGGACAGGTAGGATGTGTGGTTGTAGAACTAAACAACCTGAACTGTGCTGGATTAGATATATGTGTCCCTCAGTTTATAGAACATGGGACTTCCAACGCCTAGGTTGTGGGGTCCAACACACACACACACACACACCTCAGTGGCCTTTGTCCTGACGTGGAGAAAAAATGTGGTAATATGGTCTGGTCCGGTTTCTTGTGGTGTGACTCTACGTTCAACAACCAGGAAATACATTTACCAAGACCATAAACACCATGAGAGAATCATGTCAACTGAATCACAAGACCATAAACACCATGAGAGAATCATGTCAACTGAATCACAAGACCATAAACACCATGAGAGAATCATGTCAACTGAATCACAAGACCATAAACACCATGAGAGAATCATGTCAACTGAATCACAAGACCATAAACACCATGAGAAAATCATGTCAACTGAATCACAAGACCATAAACATTATGAGAGTTTAGTTTCCAGTTAAGTTATGTTTGTCCCAATACTTACAAAGGGCTCTGTTCTGTGCAGACAATATAACGTGTGATTACTAGTAGAACTAGGTCAGTATATGTGGTGTATGTAAGTCACTGGGTGTGGTTTGATAATTAGGTGGTGTATGTAAGTCACTGGGTGTGGTTTGATAATTAGGTGGTGATGTTTGGGTGAAACTATGTCCAACTATTTTCACACTCATAATAAACGACATTAATTGAACAAAGTGTTTGTTAATGCTGCTGGTTAGGGTGACTCGACACGGTTCAATTTAAATTACAAAGGTAATTTAATGTAATACCTTTCATTTAGTGCCACAGGGTCAATTGCATTCCACCTGCTGCTGATCCAATGTCCTCCTGCTCTCTGCTTCTGTGCCAAAGTCCAACTCGCCACTGTCTCCTGTCTCTGTGACACACGGGCCATTTTCTGTGGGCAAAACAAGTTTCACATTTTATGTCTACTCAAATTGTCTGTTAAATTTGGACTTTTTGAAGCATTTTACCATAGCCTCTCTTGGGAGTTATGAATAACTTACAGTTTCCATTCTACTGTCAGACTACCTAGGGGGATTATACACTATAGAAAGAGACCAGACACATAGGTAGGAGGAGGTGTATAGCTCTTTTTTAAGAGGCAAGACTAGTTTGATATTTTCACAAGCGGTTGGCCGAAGGACGGCGTTTGGCACAGGGCAATCAGACCACACGAAAATGGAGACAACATATTTTTTCCAGTATCCCAGAAACACCATGGCAATTTTAAACCAATCCCCAGAAGATGCACTTTCATATAATAGTATTCAAAAGTCTCTGTGACACAAGGTTCATTTTCTGTGGGCCAAACTAGTTTCACATTTTATGTCTATTCAATTTGTCCATTACAATCAATGGTGGGGTACAAACCTCACTGCGCTTATGATAGGAGGTGATGGCGGTTGAAACAAGTACCCCCCCGCCAGCTGGACTCCAGTACGATTGATACCGTCCGGTGTCCTTTTAATCCGTTTAGATACCTACACAGAGAGACAGAGAGAGAGAGACAGAGAGAGAGAGAGAGACAGAGAGGGTTATGAAGTAGTGCATCAGACTTAAAGGAAAATAATTGGGGATGGCCTCTGTCTGCTGGTTTAATATGAATATGTTTGTTTCTGTGTAACTTATTTAGGGCCTGCTTTCCCCCTCTGTAATATTGTGTTTACAATTAATTGTGGGGTACAAACCTCACTGCGCTTCAGGCCAGAGGTGGTCCACAATCAGCTACGGCCCCGTAGGCTTCACTATTAATTTTATTTGTAAGCCAATGGTGTCATGGAGAAAACATGAAGAAGACTTAACCTAATCCCCTGCACAAGGACTATTGCAGCTTAAAACTGGGTGGCATATTGACTTATGAGGTGTCTACCTTCCAGTCTGGCCCTGAAGCCCCGGTCTACACACAATCTCATCCGATTTTTATTTACCCTATTTTTATGACACCCTCTTACTGGTTACGGAAAGAGGGTGTCTATGCCAGGAGACCAGCCGCTCAGTAGAGAGTAACAAAAAAACAACCTATTCTAATCATAGACCCTACTAAAGAGATGGGTCTTAAGTACATTTATAAACATGTGTCTTACCGTTTGCTGTGCCACGTATCGCTGCAGATAATACTGTCCATTGAATTCAAAGTCACTTCTGGATAGGCTGTGGTCCAGTAAATGTGCGATGGATGGGTCAGTGTTTAATAAACACTCCTGTGACAAAGTACAAATAACATTTAGACTACATTAGACCAGTCTATTACTAGTATAAGGAACTAAATTAGACCAGTCTAGTATAAGGAAATATTCTTTTGATCCAGCCATTATTAACATTATTGTACATATATACACACACACACAAGCAGTTATTCTGACCAGATGTTATGAATGCAAATGTATTACTATATTATCTACTGACAATAATGTCAGTTTGTCACTTTCTCATTCGAAACCGCAGAAGTAAACTTGCAGAAGTAAACACATTAATATTCACGTTTACAAAGTATCAAAATGTCTCATACCCAATTATTAAAACATGCACGTAAATGCAGTGAAGGCCTTTAGCTCGTCCACAACGCAACGCCAGAGGTGGTAAAAGTACTCAGAAGTTATACTCAAGTAAAAGTATTTGTACTTAAATACACTAATGACACTGACATAATAAAAACTTGTCAATGTTCAAGTTCCAGTTTATTTGTCATGACACATTAACGTGCATGACAAAACAAACGGGGGGAAATCAATCAAAACACATTTTAAAAGACCGCCCAATCAGAAATGGGAACAGCATTTTGACAACCTCTATAAATTGAAAGAAAAAAAAAAACGTTGACAGGCGTCCATATCTTCACGACTTGACCGTTTGTTAGAGAAATAATCTCGACCAACGCGTCGTTTTTCCTAGCGAGCTGAGTGCGCGGCATTCCCACAATAACAGACATATCTCCTAGCCCGGATGAAGCACAGACAATAAGTGACTTTGTGAAGAACTCGGAAAGTGTCCTATTTTTGTTATGTCGTGTGTGAGTGTGAGCAATGTGTGTGCAATCCGTTCGTCCGTTCGGGCACACGTGCATTTCTAAGTGTGTGTGTGTGTGTGTTCAGAAAAATGCCATCATTACGCCAGGTCGTCTTTATATGATGGATCACCCTCCTCGGGCATAGCACTTAATTTCAATGAGAAGAAATAAATAAATTAACAACTACAAGGGAGGCCGAGTGAGTGAGCGAGAGTAATAAAATAACAGCGAGGTAGGTAGAGAGAGGGAGGTATTAGCCCCAGTAAGTGGAGTCTACATGGGTTCCCACTAGCGTCATACCGGGGCTGTATTAAAGTATGTAAAATATGCACGGGCAACGCCTGGTTATTAGAATGTGCCATAGCTACACCCTGACAGGCAATCTATCCCTAATGTTAGCCTGGCAGCCCCGGGGCAGTGCCGTTTAGAAGCCGGAGTTCCAGAGCCCCAGTCACTTGGCATTTCAGCTCCCACCCTGCCGCCCAGAACCCGTTTAATGGATTTGTAGACATTCATGTATTTCGGGTCGACCCGTATTGCAAACCGCCGGCTGGCCCGGTGTGTGTTAAACGGGTGACGCGGCACTATGATGGATACGGTGGAGATGAACAATGTGAGAAATGTGTGATGGTGATGGATACGGCACTAACAACGCTTTCATGTACGCCCTGTCTGGAATGCATAGGACACTATCTGACTAGAGACGGACTCCAGTTATGGTGGTTGTCATGGTCACAGAATGGGGTTGTCATCTAGTTATGGTGGTTGTCATGGTCACAGAATGGGGTTGTCATCTAGTGATGGTGGTTGTCATGGTCACAGAATGGGGTTGTCATCTAGTGATGGTGGTTGTCATGGTCACAGAATGGGGTTGTCATCTAGTTATGGTGGTTGTCATGGTCACAGAATGGGGTTGTCATCTAGTTATGGTGGTTGTCATGGTCACAGAATGGGGTTGTCATCTTGTTATGGTGGTTGTTATGGTCACAGAATGGG
>CM055757.1:7174717-7202141 GCA_029465975.1 Dallia pectoralis
GGAGGTGATGTGGAGGGGTGGGGGAGTGTGAGAGAGATGAGGGTGGGAGGTGATGTGGAGGGAGGTGGGGAGTGAGAGAGAGATCAGAGGGGAGGTGATGTGGAGGGGTGGGGGAGTGTGAGAGAGATGAGAGGGGAGGTGATGTGGAGGGTGGGGGAGTGTGAGAGAGATGAGAGGGGAGATGAGTGGAGGGGGGGAGGTGGGGAGATGAGAGGGGAGGTGGTGTGGAGGGTGGGGGAGTGTGAGAGAGATGAGAGGGGAGGTGGAGTGGAGGAGTGGGGGAGTGTGAGAGAGATGAGAGGGGAGGTGGTGTGGAGGAGTGGGGGAGTGTGAGAGAGATGAGAGGGGAGGTGATGTGGAGGGGTGGGGGAGTGTGAGAGAGATG
This sequence comes from Dallia pectoralis, assembly GCA_029465975.1. Lineage (NCBI taxonomy): Eukaryota > Metazoa > Chordata > Actinopteri > Esociformes > Umbridae > Dallia > Dallia pectoralis. The sequence continues at coordinate 7,175,103 of CM055757.1, forward strand.
AGAGGGGAGGTGGTGTGGAGGGGTGGGGGAGTGTGAGAGAGATGAGAGGGGAGGTGATGTGGAGGAGTGGGGGAGTGTGAGAGAGATGAGAGGGGAGGTGATGTGGAGGAGTGGGGGAGTGTGAGAGAGATGAGAGGGGAGGTGGTGTGGAGGAGTGGGGGAGTGTGAGAGAGATGAGAGGGGAGGTGATGTGGAGGGGTGGGGGAGACGTTCCCCAATTAGTCCACCTGACCAGCGGTGCATTGTGGTTGCACGTTACGGATGGGTGGATCACGCTTGCCAAGGCCTACTAGGATACATTTACCTCAGTTACTGGGAGAGGGAGGAGGGGGGGAGTAGAGGATGAGGTAAGGGAGGTCACAGCACCTGACAAGCTTGTGATTGGTTAGTTGTTTGTGTGGGTCTGTCAGCAGAGGTACATCAAAGCCAATCCTATGGACTCGGAGACAACCATCTCCCTCCTAAGTGTGCACTTATCTCCCTTCCCTTGTTGGAGGTGACTGGCCATTACGCTCTATCGACTACTAGTGGCAGGTTTGGCCCCTGCATGCTGACTGAGGTTGACAGTCAAGGTTTATCACACACCTGTGATCGTGTCCATCTTGTGAGAACCAGTAATTATGCCCACGACAGGGACAGGGAAGAGGAAGAAGAGGACGAGGATAAAGATCTTACCGGGTGACACTCCAGACTGCCATTGATGGTGCCAGGTGTATGACAGTCACATGGTCGACACACGTCCTCAGATTCAGTGTCAGCCGTCAGCTCTCTGTAGAACTGGCTCACACAGGACTCACAGCTTCGACCTGGAGGAAGTGAAGGAGAAGAGGTTAGCGAGAGGGCGAGGAAAGAGGTCAGGGTGAATGGAGAGGGTGAGGAAAGAGGTCATGGTGAATGGAGAGGGTGAGGAAAGAGGTCAGGGTGAATGGAGAGGGTGAGGAAAGAGGTCAGGGTGAATGGAGAGGTGAGGAAAGAGGTCAGGATGAATGGAGAGGGTGAGGAAAGAGGTCAGGGTGAATGGAGAGGTGAGGAAAGAGGTCAGGGTGAATGGAGAGGGTGAGGAAAGAGGTCAGGGTGAATGGAGAGGGTGAGGAAAGAGGTCAGGGTGAATGGAGAGGTGAGGAAAGAGGTCAGGGTGAATGGAGAGGGTGAGGAAAGAGGTCAGGGTGAATGGAGAGGGTGAGGAAAGAGGTCAGGGTGAATGGAGAGGTGAGGAAAGAGGTCAGGGTGAATGGAGAGGTGAGGAAAGAGGTCAGGGTGAATGGAGAGGGTGAGGAAAGAGGTCAGGGTGAATAGAGAGGTGAGGAAAGAGGTCAGGGTGAATGGAGAGGGTTGATGTCAGAGTGTGAGTTTGTGCCTGCGTGAGAAGGTGTATGTGCGCTAGTAAAATACCTGTAGTATTGTGTAAACAGTTTTCACAGACCCCTCCCCCTCCAGTGTAATATTCGGTGGGGTGGGCGTCGGCAGTGATGTCATAGTGACAGGAGAGGGCATGGCCATGGCAGTCACATGGTCGGCAGTTATGGGCTTGAACCTGGTCACCTGACCTGAATGGCTTGTCGTTGTAGAGACGAGCACAGCGCTGGCACTGAGACACACAGACACACAGACACACACACACACAGACACACACACACACACAGACACACACACACAGAGACACGCGCACATGTTACAAAACAAACAATCTTACAACAAACACATTTCCTGTGACCACAAGCAAGCGTTTTTTGTTCTAATCTATTAAAACACAACAGTTGCTTCAAAAGACATATTTTAGTGTAAAAAGAAACAGGTGAGATCATACGACAGAGAACAACACAGAAGAACACAAACAGCATATTCCCGGGTGCACATTTTATTAGACAGGCAAACCGTACACTGTGCTGCCACTGTGCTATAAATACATCAAAGTCCAGGCCTCACTCTCCTGCATTAACAGAAAAATGTACAGAGCGGCCACGGGGAAATCAGGAAGAGAAATTAAAAGTGACTTTCAACAACAGTGCCCGTAAAATGGGCCACTTTTATGTCACAACAAGCACGTCGAGGTGTGAGGCGGAGATGAGGAATGAGGGGCCAGTTTTGCTTTTTTCGCCGCTGAATAGCCGACGCACGGTGTTTGATTCCGTTCTGCAGTCGGAACAAATGATGGTGGACAAGAGGAGCATCAAATGAAATGATTAATAATGTATTAAAAAACACGGGGTTCCCTGATGACACACACACACAGACACACCAACCTGTGTTTCACTGTTGTCTGGCAGACATGGAGGAAGTCAGGAGTGAGGGAGATTTAGGGGAGGAGGTGGGGTTGAAGGAGACGCGTTACGTCAGATTGAGGGAGGTGTAGGGGAGAAGGTGGGGTGGAAGGAGACGCGTTAAGGCAGATTGAGGGAGGTGTAGGGGAGGAGGTGGGGTGGAAGGAGACGCGTTAAGGCAGATTGAGGGAGGTGTAGGGGAGGAGGTGGGTTGGAAGGAGACGCGTTAAGGCAGATTGAGGTGTGGGGAGGAGGTGGGTTGGAAGGAGACGCGTTAAGGCAGATTGAAGGAGGTGTAGGGGAGGAGGTGGGGTGGAAGGAGACAGAGATGTAGGAGAAAAGAAACGTAAAGGAAGATTGAGGCTGTGAGTTCTGCTTTGTACAGGCCTCTAGTCTGCATTGGAATCCTAAACACACACACAGAGAACACCACCAACCTCAGACCCACTAACATCTGGACAGAGACCAACCCCAGACCCACTAACATCTGGACAGTGACCAGAATACACACAGATCATACACACACAGAACATACACACACACAGATCACACACAAGCAAATCATATATATATACACACATACAGAACATACACACACAGAATGCACACAAGATGTAAAACAGAGACATGCTTCACAATCTGTGCCTGTGGTTTATAGTCCTTGTCTGTTTTGGATAGCTAAGCTAAGCCCGGGCATTAAAGTGGATGTCAATTTGACATGAGCCACCTACCTAAAAATCGTTGCAGACTAGCTACACCCCTTCATGGCATTGGTATATTCTGACGGCAGAGGCCTCATTCAGCAGTATTATGTGCTCTGCACACATTGTTCGGAGAATGGTTTGAGGAACATGATAAAGAGGTCAGGGTTTTGCCCCGGCCTACAGATTTCCCTGATCTCAATCCGATCCACAGCTGCTCCACCTCAAAACTTACAGGACTTCAGAACCTGCTGCTAATGTCTTAGTGCCAGACTTGTAGAGTCCATGCCTCAGGCAGGTGGTCATAATGTTTAGGCTCATCACCAGTGTACATTATTAGTATTCATCGGGAGCTCCCATCCTTTAGAAGTTACACATCTCATCCAATAACATACATGTATCCTCATTTCAAGGCTTCAATTATGTGTGTGTGTCTGTGCATGTCTCTGTGTGTGTATGTGTGTGTGCATGTCTCTGTGCGGGTATGTGTGTGTGCATGTCTCTATCTGTGTGTGTGTGTGTGTCTGTCTGTCTCTCTCTCTGTCTGTCTCTATCTGTGTGTGTATGTCTCTGTGTGTGTGTGTCTCTCTGTCTCTATCTGTGTGTGTGAACAGGTCCTGGGCAGTTGTTCCCCTGTTGGATGATTATTAAGTGGATCTGATGAAGCAGCGGGGAGATTCTCCTGGCACACACACACACGCGTGCACGCGCACACACACACACACACACACACACACACACACACAGAGTAGTCTGGGGAGGTGTGTGTTCACTGTTCACAGGCAGACGTCCTGGCCAGTTGAAACAGGCTTCCATTAGCATGCGTCGTCTGGCTCTCCTTGTTCCTCATCGCTTCACAAATCAAAGCTGCTTTTCATTTCTCACTTCCAAGAGAAATCCCACTCTACGTGTCTTTCTTTCTTCCCCATCCCTCCATCTCTCTCTCTGTCTCTTCCTCCAACCCCCACCTCACCTCCCTCCCCCTCTCCTGGCTATGTGAGCAGCACACATTAGCAAAGCAAATGAAAGATAAATGTTCTCCTCTTTCTTTCCTTTAGGCATTCCACCTCCGTCTCCGTGCTAATTAGGCCGCGTTAAGCTGTTGCTGATTGGCGGAGCAGGACACATTCTTCATGAGGAAATCAATAGTTCTTCCTGGTATTTGTGTGGAATGCATGTTACTGCGAGAGGCTGACCTTCTTAGCCATCACATGCGAAGGCCATGCGATTATCCCGGGGCATCCGCTCCATAGTGACTGGCTAGCTGGCGTCTGTTTATATGGGAACAGCGGTGGCATCTCCACATATGGGAGTGAATAAAGTTAAATATAAGCAACAAAAGACCTGCCAGAATAGTGATGGTGAACTGCAAGCAGACCTACTCGGACAGTACATCTCTAAACGAGAGACGCGGTATGTAACTGATAATGCAAAACTGAGAGACCGCTATTGGAATGATGAGACTGCGTTAAATTGTTAAAGAAAAGCAGCTGAGTGAGTTTAGCGTAATGGAGGTGTCAACAACCAGAGTGTCGTGGTCGTGATGCTATCTAACCCCACTCTGAAACCAAGGGCCAATTTCACGCTTCCCCTGGAAAGGTCGTGGCATCCGTGTGCGTGTGGGTGATGTGTGTGTGTGTATCTGTGTATGTGTGCTGTGTGTGTGTATGCGAGTGTGTGTGTGTATGCGAGTATGTGTGTGGGAGTTAACCTTTGTCGCTGGTAGAAATGTGTCGCTTTGGCTGCTTTGCCAAACGAAAACCTCTACTTACTGTCACTGTGGATAAGACAGACAGACATACATGGCCTCCATCACACACACACACACACACACACACACACACATGCACTATCTTACCAGACTAAGCCATGTAATAACCATAATGAAGAAGGTCAAATCATTCAATGAGGAACAACAGTCAAGGGAAACCAACAAAAACAAACATATAAACAATAAAAACAACAACAATATAAGTAATCGGCTTTAGCTTTGTCAGACAATATTCCTCCTTCTTCCCTGACTATTCCTCACTTTCCCCTGACTATTCCTCACTTTCCCCTGACTATTCCTCACTTCTCCTGACTATTCCTCACTTCTCCCTGACTTTTCCTCACTTTTCTCTGACTATTCCTCACTTTTCCCTGACTATTCCTCACTTTTCCTGACTATTCCTCACTTCTCCTGACTATTCCTCACTTCTCCTGACTATTCCTCACTTTCCCTATTCCTCACTTCTCCCTGACTATTCCTCACTTTTCCCTGACTATTCCTCACTTTTCCCTGACTATTCCTCACTTTTCTCCCTGACTATTCCTCACTTCTCCCTGACTATTCCTCACTTTTCTTTGACTATTCCCTGACTATTCCTCACTTTTCCCTGACTATTCCTCACTTTTCCCTGACTATTCCTCACTTTTCCCTGACTATTCCTCACTTCTCCCTGACTATTCCTCACTTCTCCCTGACTATTCCTCACTTTTCCCTGACTATTCCTGACTTTCCCTAACTATTCCTCACTTCTCCCTGACTATTCCTCACTTCTCCCTGACTATTCCTCACTTTTCTTTGACTATTCCCTGACTATTCCTCACTTTTCCCTGACTATTCCTCACTTTTCCCTGACTATTCCTCACTTTTCCCTGACTATTCCTCACTTTCCCCTGACTATTCCTCACTTTCCCCTGACTATTCCTGACTTTCCCCTGACTATTCCTGACTTTCCCCCGACTATTCCTCACTTCTCCCTGACTATTCCTCACTTCTCCCTGACTATTCCTCACTTTTCTCTGACTATTCCCTGACTATTCCTCACTTTTCCCTGACTATTCCTCACTTTTCCCTGACTATTCCTCACTTTCCCCTGACTATTCCTCACTTTCCCCTGACTATTCCTGACTTTCCCCTGACTATTCCTGACTTTCCCCCGACTATTCCTCACTTCTCCCTGACTATTCCTCACTTCTCCCTGACTATTCCTCACTTTTCTCTGACTATTCCCTGACTATTCCTCACTTTTCCCTGACTATTCCTCACTTTTCCCTGACTATTCCTCACTTTTCCCTGACTATTCCTCACTTTTCCCTGACTATTCCTCACTTTTCCCTGACTATTCCTCACTTTTCCCTGACTATTCCTCACTTTTCCCTGACTATTCCTCACTTTTCCCTGACTATTCCTCACTTTTCCCTATTCCTCAGTATTCCCCGACTATTGCTCAATTTTCCCTGACTATTCCTCATTTTCACTCACTCTGTGGTAGGTGGTAACAACATGCTACTGATCCACAAATCTTTGTCCCCAGATGTGCGCCAATAGAATGAGCAGCCCGCTGTCATCAAAAGACCCTGTGAAGGCTCACATCTGTGGAAATTACACTCTCCAACGGTTTAACAGAATTTCAATTTGAATGGTTTTGGTGAGACGGAGCGCCGTGTGTTTTCTTTCTCAATTCATCCACCACCTAATTTAGGTATCCAGAGGATCTGACTAATTTGAGGGTGTGCGGCACAAAACACGCTTTAAACACACTGGGAATGTTGGGCTAATTCTCTATCTCTGAATCTCTCTCATGCTCTCTATCTCTCTCTCCCAGTCCTTTTCTATCCCTCAATCTCTCTCTCTCCCAGTCCTTTTATATCCCCCCCTCTCTCTCTCTCCCTCTCTCCCAGTCCAATTCTACCCCTCTCTCTCCATCTCTCACATTCTTTCTGTCTGTCTTCTAATTTACCTAGACACGCCCACTTTTCCTCATTTCTTTCCTCATCTTCCTCTGACTTGGTGTCACACACCTCAACACATAAGTAAAGCAGAATAAGCATGTGGACTCTACATTATGTATAAACCTGGGATACACGTGTGTGTATGGGTGTGTACACGCGTATATCCAGCATATACTATGTGTGTGTGTGTGTCTTGACCCCATGCTTTTGCCTCTCCCCTTATCATTCTGACAGATGTCTGACCGTCTCAACCATTTTAATGTCACCGTGGAAACTCCTCAGCTGAGCAGGGCAGCGGAGACGGGCCGGGCCCCAATTTGACTGTACAGGACACATACAATATTCATAGCTAATTTCTCTTCACGTGTCCCAGTATTACGCTGACACACGGCACAGCCACCACTCTGCCTGCAGAGGCTCTCATACCCACACACACGTGAACACACACACACACGTGAACACACACACACACACACACAGAAAGCACAAGCACAGATTCACTTGTAGACAAGCGTTCTTTCAAAACAGATACATTTTAATAAAAAACGGTCAGAAATCCTTTAGTGGTTGATATTACGTTTGGTCCCCAGACTTATACAGAGATAGGGAGAGAGAGAGAAAGAGGGAGAGAGAGAGAGGGAGAGAGAGAAGGAGAGAAAGAGCGAGGTGTGCATTAAAGCTGCCTGCTGTGGGAGTGTAATTGTTCTGGTCGATGTGAGACGTTATTTGGATTGGGACCCAAGAGAGTAGACGACGATCACACAGTCTCGCTTGTTCCTGGCATTATGTTAGAATGATTGTTCATAACCTCATCATTTACCGGGACGTTTAACTAAGCAGGGAGGCTGTATAGAACCATACCCGCATATTCCTAGTCCTGGGATTGGGAAATGCATTCAGGAGTTGAACATGAAAAGCATCTCTACATGGATTTGTTCTCACAACATCTGGAGTGAAAGTCATCCGTAATGTCCATTTACCGCCAGGTTGTTTCCAGTTTTCCAGTCATGTAGACGTTTTTCCTGCATGAGCAAACGTCTGAAACAGACATCGATCTGCATCCCAACGGGAAGTCAGCGAGTGTGCCAGAGGAGATCACTATACACACTCACACACACACACACACACACAACCACACATTATAGAACGCACACGCACATTATAGAACACACACACACACAACCACACATTATAGAACGCACACGCACATTATAGAACACACACACACGACCGCACATTATAGAACACACACATTATAGAACACACACACACGACCGCACATTATAGAACACACACATTATAGAACACACACATTATAGAACACACACACACGACCACACATTATAGAACACACACACACAACCCTTTATAGAACACACACAACCACACATTATAGAACACACACACACATTATAGAACACACACACACACATTATAGAACACACACACACATTATATAACTCACACACACACATTATATAACACACACACACATTATAGAACACACACACACATTATAGAACACACACACACACATTATAGAACACACACACACATTATAGAACACACACACATTATATAACACACACACACTATAGAACACACACACACACACACTATAGAACACACACACACACACACACATTATAGAACACACACACACACACACATTATAGAACACACACACACACATTATAGAACACACACACACATTATAGAACACACACACACCTTATAGAACACACATATTCAGAATATGGCAGGAGAGCACCCTGCTTTACTTTGTTAGTTCAGTAATCTGGAGAAAATCGCGACTAATAGGTACATGCCCCTTGGGTTGGCTTTCCTCAACCCGTAGCAGACACACCTTCACGATGAAGCCCTAGACACTTTTTGGCATCGATGGTCCGACTTTCTGACGCAACGGCATTCACAGCATCGGCAACCTTTTGCCACTACATCACCTTTTTGGCATTAGTGATGCCCACACTGTGCGCCCCAAACAACATTTTCTCCTATTTTCTACTTCTCCGACAAGTACTTCTAGGCTACTTCACATTGAGTAACGTTACTTTTCCGGTTTTCCTCTCCGTGTTTGCCATGAGGTCTCAATCAAGGAATATTAATTTGGGTTGTTTCTCTGACTATTTCTGGGCAACTATGGGCGCGACATAAAGCTGCAAAAGCTGCGCTACATTTAGAGTTCATTGAGATTTATATAGCGAAAACGGCGTAGGACGTGCGTGAGCACGGTTTTATAAATCAGAATATTTGTGTGCATACGCACGTCCTACGTTTTGTCGGACGCAAATCCACTGCAAAGTTTTATAAATGAGGCCCAGGACAGCACATTGTCCACTTGCCAGGAACCACTACTGGCAGACACCTGACCTACCACAAGGAGTCACTACACCCCGACATGACATCCTTTCCTCCCAGCCTGGGCCAATCTTCACCCCTATGAGGTTCTCCCAGGAATGGTTGGTATGCCACAACCACCATCTTCAGGAGTATTACAACTACCTAGACTATTGAGACTTGTGTCTGGAATTCACATGAACGGGATGTGGATCTAGGCGATGTTGGGTTTATTTACACAGGGTCATAGAATCAAAAACAAAATCAAAGACCTGGCATAGCTATTCGGCAAAAATAACCAATGGAAAGATAGAAGAAGGGCGAGTGGTTAACGAGAGGAGGAAAAAACAAGAGACATGCTAAAGGTCTGGTATACATAAATAACTAGAAACGTGGAATCGTACAACGAATTCAGTACGTTGCAAAAAACAAACAATACCTCACAACAGGTGACACAGGCGACACAGTTAAGTCAGGTGACACAATTAACACAGGTGACTCATGCTCAGGTGATGAGAGGCGTGGTCAGACTGGTTGGAGAGGAGGTGACCAGAATGAGTATAGTGACCCGGTGGAGGGCGTGACATGCTCCAGGCTACACCAACTTTGATGTCCCACTTACAACAGCTTTTACCACCTCACTCTCCTCCACACCTCCTTCCTCTCACCCCTCACCGTCTTTCACCATTTAGCCACCACTGCTTGTAGGCAACAGTAGTTATTCACTCCATTAGGCCTGTGTGTGTGTGTGTGTTTGTATGTGAGCGTGTGTATGTGTGTTAGTGTGTGTGTGTGTGACTCACGTTGTATCCCTCTGTATGGCTCTCTGGCAGACAGGAACACCGGTAAGGAACCACACTGGTGTCACAGTGATCAGCATGGCCATGACACTCACACCTAAAAAGATACAGGGTGACAGACAGAGAGAGGAGAGAGAGAGAGACAGAAAGAGAGAGAGAGAGAGACAGGAAGAGGGAGAGAGAGAGAGACAGGGAGAGAGATGAGAGTTATACATATCAGGGAAGATAAAGGGTAAATGTTAAATGTAGATTTTGGTTGCCGTGATATTTTATGAGTTTCAGATATCAGTATAATACTTAAGTCACAATCTCAACAACAGGGGGGAGGGAGTAAAACTGGCAATAAACATATACTTGAACATATACTTATATACTTATGCGTATATATATATATATATATATATACTATATTTTCACTATAGACCTTTTAGCAATATAAGCTGTCCAATATAAGTGAGCTTGACAAAATTATTCTGTTAGTATAGAAGGATTATTAACAATTAAAAAGCTGTATGTTCTTCTCTTGTAATTGCGACATTTACATGTTTTTCTATGCTTAATCCCCCAGTAAATGAATATTCCTTATAATAGTGTCCTATAGTGTAATGAACTGCTAACAACCCAGTGGGCTTCACGATGCACAGGTTATTGTTCCAGTTACTCCTGCTATAGTTCATGTAGTGATCAATTTGTTTATATTCAAAGCAACATTAACACACCACTCACAATACATTCCCTTGATTCTCTCTCCAGCTCTCTATCTCTCTCTCTCTCTACCACTCTCTCTCCATCTCTCCCTTTCACTACTAGGATGTCCCATTCAACATTTATAAATGCCAGTGAAAATATCAGACTCCTGTTGTAATGTACGACATCCAACCTGACATGACTCAATCCCTCTCTTTCAGACACACGCACACGCACACGCGCACACACACACACACACACACACACACACACACACACACACACACACACACACACACACACACACAGGTCAATGCATTAACTATTCATACACACATTTAGATGCTGGCTCTTTCCTTGTGTTCCCTCCCAGTTTCCCTGGCCTCTAACTGAAGAATTGCAGTGTTAATAACATCTGAATAGAGAGATGCCTAAGACCATCAATGACCATACATACACACAAACACATTTCAATTTAAAATACTCCAGGAGAAAAGAACAATGTTCTCCACAACTCCAACATGCTGTTTATAAGGCTTTTAGAATCCTAAGATTCTCTGGTTTTACAGAGATCCACAAATCTTCCGATGAGGATTTTGGAAAGTTTGCTAAACCTAAACATGTGGCTAACAACAGAGACAAACAGAACGTGACTGAAAGAGGAACGGGAACAGTGAGAAAAGTAGAGTAGAAAAGAGAGAGGGGAGAGAGAGAGGCAAAAAGTGGAAGAGGATGTTGGTTGGGAAGCCGGGGGGAAGATTTGAGCATATCTAAATCACTTTAATTTAACCTGCCCTTAATTACAATTGACACTTATTCCTCACAGAGGGAGTGAGTCAAAGGGAGCGAGAGTGTAATGGAGAGAGAAGGAGAAAAAGTCAGGGAGAGGGCCAGGTAGGGTGAGACAGAGAAAGGGAGAGAAAGTAAGGGAGGGAGGGGAAATGAGGGAGAGAAAGTGAGGATGAATGGGGAAGAGGAGGAAAAAAGAGAGCACAAAGTGAAAGAGAGTCGAGAGAGCAGGAGTGAAAATAGGCCGGTCGTAATATAATTTAGCAGAGAGTGGGATAACATGACTGCTTTCTATATAATGACATAATTACCATAGTCATAAGAGCAGAGGGTGTTTAATGAAGAGATGTATACAGGGGAATAACAGGACGGCTGTAGCTCAAGAGAAAACACTAAACCACGGCTAAAAAGAGGAGGAGGAAAGGCAGAACGGAGCTAGGGCGGAGGAGAAAAAAGAAGAGCAACGCTAATTGAGTGCCTGTAGCAGCCCACAGTAGGAGGAATACATTACAATACTGAATTACACTGCTGATGACAATGCATTGACATCTACCCACTAACACTAGACAGTGTGTGTGTGTGTGTGTCAAAGAACCTGACCTTGGTTAAAGTGTGGGCTGATTGAAAAGGGCTAATAACAAACTAATATGACACAGGCTTTTGACGGGACGGCTTGCAAGGGACCCCAGGCCGACAACCTCGAGCTCTGCCAGGGAAGGCCACATCACACTCTCTCTCACACGTCTCCCATCGCCAGAACATCACTCTTTAACACACACAGACACGCAATCTGTCCCACTGAAAGATGCTGGTCATCCAGTCCTGTGCTGTGTGAATGTGTAACACTACTGGTGGGGCAAACGGTTCCCAAGATCAGCCTGCTTATGTCATGTTCCAAGAGTCACCATTGGTTAACTCTCAGATTTGTGCACACACACATCTTCGCTTAAAGAGCCCCCTGCCTGCGTGGTAAATAACCTCAGTACCTGAAACTATCTGGGAGTTGGTCAGCCTCCCAACAGGCGATAGGGGCGGGCGTCTCACCTTCCGCTGATTGTGATCTCATTGACTCCGTAGTAGCGGTGACGCCGAGGCACCCCTGCCTCCTGTGTGTGGTACTGTCCGCTCAGGTGGAGTCTGACCTGCGTGGCCTGAACCATCTCCTGCAGGACGGGGGTGTGGTAGAAGTTGTTGTATCCAGGACGCAGGTTGGGCTCCGGGGTCAAGATACTAAATGTAATGTTACCCTGGGAGTAGGGGACGTCTCTGAAACACACACACACACACACACACACACACACACACACACGTTATATATAAGTTTGTTTGTGCTATTGGGTTACCTTGTGATCACAGCCTAAAGCACCCATGTGGACACCATGTGTGTCTGTTAGGTTGTGTGGTTGCATTCAGATGTGTGTGTTTGTGTCCAGGTGTGTGTACTCAGGTGAGTGTCTGTGTGTTTGTGTCCAGGTGTGTGTACTCAGGTGAGTGTCTGTGTGTTTGTGCAGGTGCGTGTATGTTCAGTTGTATGTGTGTTTAAATGTGTGTGTGTTCAGCTGAGTGTGTGTTCAGGTGTAGGTGTGTTCAGCAGTGTGTGTGTTTAGGTGCGTGTGTGTTCAGCTGAGTGTATGTTCAGGTGCATGTGTGTTCAGCTGAGTGTATGTTCAGGTGCATGTGTGTTCAGCTGAGTGTGTGTTCAGGTGCATGTGTGTTCAGCAGTGTGTGTGTTCAGGTGCGTGTGTGTTCAGCTGTGTGTGTGTTCAGGTGCATGTGTGTTCAGCTGAGTGTGTGTTCAGGTGCATGTGTGTTCAGTGTGTGTGTTCAGGTGCATGTGTGTTCAGCTGAGTGTGTGTTCAGCTGAGTGTGTGTTCAGGTGCATGTGTGTTCAGCTGAGTGTGTGTTCAGGTGCATGTGTGTTCAGCTGAGTGTGTGTTCAGGTGCATGTGTGTTCAGCTGAGTGTGTGTTCAGGTGCATGTGTGTTCAGCTGAGTGTGTGTTCAGGTGCATGTGTGTTCAGCTGAGTGTGTGTTCAGGTGCATGTGTGTTCAGCTGAGTGTGTGTTCAGCTGAGTGTATGTTCAGGTGCATGTCTGTTCAGCTGAGTGTATGTTCAGGTGCGTGTGTGTTCAGGCGTACATGTATTCAGGTGTGTGTTCAGGTGCCTGTATGCAGGTTCATTCACAGGGCATTAGTGAGAGCACTGTCCCAGTAACTTGTCATTTTACCTCAGAGAAGAAATGACAGGTGCTGCCCCTACTGCATAATTCACCATAGTCTACAAGTGGGTCCTTCTCTTCTCTCTCTGTCTTTGTGCCAGTGTCCCAGGCCTGCACGAGTGTGTGTGTGTGTGTGTGTGTGTGTGTGTGTGTGTGTGTGTGTGCGTGCGTTCGTGCGTGTGTGTGTGCGCGGAGGGAGGGGGGGCAGGTGCACCTCTGTTTAAAAGTGTTTACATTTTTGCTAAACATCTGCTACAAATGAAACCACCCCCTTCACATACACACACATACATACAGACACACCTACACCCAAATTTGGACAGTAATTCCTAAAATATCAGATTTATACCAACCGTAAAAAACAAAATCCAACATCAAACCTAATCCCAACTCTAATACCAAATGTAACTCTTTCTCTTAATCTTTTTCTATTTTCTTTGACAAGTCTCGGAGGCTTTTGTAAATGCAGTATTCATTCTGAATTTTTAAATTAAAAGAAGGCATTGCTCCGGACTGACAGAAGGAAGATTTAACCAAAGCTCAGACTTTTCACTATTGTTTATGACTACTTTAATGACTTTGGTAACGACATCACCTGTAATTAACATAAACAACAACAGCTGTAACTAACATCATCAACTACTGTAAATAACAATAACAACTACAGCTGTAATTAACATCAACAACTACTGTAAATAACAATAACAACAGCTGTAACTAACATCAACAACTACTGTAAATAACATTAACAACAGCTGTAACTAACATCAACAACTACTGTAAATAACATTAACAACAACAACTGTAACTAACATCAACAACTACAGAAAAAAAATCAACAACTAAAATGAACAACATCAACAACTACTGAATTAGTGATTAGAAAATATGATGCAGAAAAAAATCAACAACTAAAATGAACAACATCAACAACTACTGAATTAGTGATTAGAATATGATGCTCGTCCTACCCAGAGTTTGATTATGAATGAAATATATTATCATCACTTCAATGTTCATTTCAAAAAGGATATTATGTTCAGCCAATATGGTGAAAGGCAGACCTTGTAACCTAAACACTTTGCGGTTCCACTGATACGTATGGTTGAGATCAAACCCTTCCAGATTCCGTGTTTAATTCACAGCCAAGCACCCTCAGTCCTTTAGTACTTCTTCCTGCTCTGCTTGCAACACGTCTCCAGGAAGATCTGCAGTCTGAAACCCACTGCCAGGAAGTCTACCAGGTCCAGCCAGAAAATATGTATTTTCTCTAGCTCTCTCACTCTCTCACACACACACACACACACACACACACACACACACACACACACACACACACACACACACACACACACACACACACACACACACACACACACACACACACACACACACACACACACACACACACACACACACACACACACACACACACACACACACACACACACACACACACACACACACACACACACACACACACACACAGTCTACATCATAAATCCCAAGCACTGTGCTACTGTCTCTCAAGCCGCTGTCCTTATCAGATTGTGTCTGCGGTCATAGTTGAAACTACACAGTGAGTCCAATCCTTACGTAGGAAACCACAGACAGTTGAAACGACAGACAGTTGAAACCACAGACAGATGAAAACCACAGACAGATGAAAACCACAGACAGTTGAAACCACAGACAGATGAAACTACAGACAGTTGAAACGACAGACAGATGAAACCACAGACAGATGAAACCATAGACAGTTGAAACCACAGACAGTTGAAACCACAGACAGTTGAAACCACAGACAGATGAAACCACAGACAGATGAAACCACAGACAGTTGAAACCACAGACAGTTGAAACTACAGACCGTTGATACTATAGACAGATGAAACTACAGACAGATGAAACTACAGACAGTTGATAGTACAGACAGTTGATAGTACAGACAGATGAAACTACAGACAGATGAAACCACAGACAGTTGAAACCACAGACAGTTGAAACCACAGACAGTTGAAACCACAGACCGTTGAAACTACAGACCGTTGAAACTACAGACCGTTGATACTACAGACAGATGAAACTACAGACAGATGAAACTACAGCCAGTTGAAACTACAGACCGTTGAAACTACAGACCGTTGAAACTACAGACCGTTGATACTACAGACAGTTGATAGTACAGACAGTTGATAGTACAGACAGTTGATAGTACAGACAGTTGAAACTACAGACCGTTGAAACTACAGACCATTGATAGTACAGACAGTTGATAGTACAGACAGTTGATAGTACAGCCAGTTGATAGTACAGACAGATGAAACTACGGACAGATGAAACTGCAGACAGATGAAACCACAGACAGTCGATAGTACAGACAGTTGATAGTACAGACCATTGATAGTACACCGTGAGTACTTACGTAGGAAACTGTCGACAGTTGACAGAGTCTGGTCTCATCAGAGGTCCATTGTTTTCTAGACCAAACAGACTGCAGTCTCTGGCCATGTACTGCCAGTCTAGCCACTCTGTTTTTATGTTGTTGCTGCTGTTGTCTTTGGTCCTCTGGATGTGCAGAGTCTCTGTCTGGGGGCTGACCAACTGCAGAATCACATAAAACACCTGTACAGGAACAGGAAACACATATTGTTGGCGTAAAATGTAAACCTGCAAAATACAGAGTCCTTGAGCAGGATGAACTTTTGTTGCCTGGGCATATTTAATAATCATTCATAATAAAGCTGAGAGACCACATGCCTTCATTTATATAGTTCAACTCGACTGTTGACTTGTATCAACATGCATGTCAACAGCGTGTAGTCATAAAGGGAAAAACACAAATCGAATAATTGTGAATTATGTAAATCTATTTGTTTTATAAACACGAGGAGGAGCAAAATCTCTGGCGGGGGATAAATGCACATTCATGTGTTTTCAGTTTTTTGTCTAATGAAAGTTATTTGAAACACATTTGCAGCATTAAATATGTATGTAAAATACGGTAATGGTAAACTCTCACAGGGCAACAATCTACAATCAGAACTGGGGTACTAACACACACAGCATGGAGTCCACTGAGCTACACTGCTTTATTCGAACACACACACACACACACACACACACACACAGCATGGAGTCCACTGAGCTACACTGCTTTATTCGAACACACACACACACACACACACACACACACACAGCATGGAGTCCACTGAGCTACACTGCTTTATTCGAACACACACACACACACACACACACACACACACACACACACACAGCATGGAGTCCACTGAGCTACACTGCTTTATTCGAACACACACACACACACACACACACACACAGCATGGAGTCCACTGAGCTACACTGCTTTATTCGAACACACACACAGCATGGAGTCCACTGAGCTACACTGCTTTATTCGCACACACAGCATGGAGTCCACTGAGCTACACTGCTTTATTCGCGCGCACACACACACACACTCAGAGCGGAGATCGCAGTGTTTTATCTGGCAACTTAAGCTGAGAAGCAGTGTCGGGACAGTCCCAAATTGAACACACACCCACACACTCCCCTCTCTCTCTATAAACCACTTTGTTGTGTTTGCACACAGAGGGGGGTGAAGGCTCACTCTCAGATTTCCTCCGGCTGAAGATCACCTCACAAACATCCATCACAGGTGCAGAGAGACAGATATCATGCTGTACCGTCCAGCAGGATAACACACAAACAATGTTCTAACACACACTGTGCCACCTGACACATACTTTTTTACCTAACACACACCGTTTTACCTAACACACACCATTTTACCTGACACACACCGTTTTACCTGACACACACCGTTCCACCTGACACACAATCCGTTCCACCTGACACACAATCCGTTCCACCTGACACACAATCCGTTCCACCTGACACACGCCGTTCCACCTGACACACGCCGTTCCACCTGACACACGCCTTTCCACCTGACACACGCCTTTCCACCTGACACACGCCGTTCCACCTGACACACGCCTTTCCACCTGACACACGCCGTTCCACCTGACACACGCCGTTCCACCTGACACACACCGTTCCACCTGACACACAATCCGTTCCACCTGACACACAATCCGTTCCACCTGACACACGCCGTTCCACCTGACACACGCCGTTCCACCTGACACACGCCGTTTTACCTGACACACGCCGTTCCACCTGACACACGCCGTTCCACCTGACACACACCGTTCCACCTGACACACACCGTTCCACCAGACACACAATCCGTTCCACCAGACACACAATCCGTTCCACCAGACACACAATCCGTTCCACCAGACACACACCGTTCCACCTGACACACACCGTTCCACCTGACACACACCGTTCCACCTGACACACGCCGTTCCACCTGACACACGCCGTTCCACCTGACACACAATCCGTTCCACCAGACACACAATCCGTTCCACCAGACACACAATCCGTTCCACCTGACACACAATCCGTTCCACCTGACACACAAATCCGTTCCACCTGACACACAATCCGTTCCACCTGACACACAATCCGTTCCACCTGACACACAATCCGTTCCACCTGACACACAATCCGTTCCACCTGACACACAATCCGTTCCACCAGACACACAATCCGTTCCACCCGACACACAATCCGTTCCACCTGACACACAACCCGTTCCACCTGACACACAATGTTCCACCTGACACACACCGTTCCACCAGACACACAATCCGTTCCACCTGACACACGCCGTTCCACCTGACACACGCCGTTCCACCTGACACACACCGTGCACTAGTTCTACTTCCTAAAACTACGTACGGTTTTGTTTATCTGATGCAGTTTAACATTAGTAACAGTGAAGAGTCCAGTCACCTGGTACTGTCCATTGACCAGGTCTATGGTTATGGTCAGACCATGATCCTCCTCTCTGGTCATTATGTTGGACACCCAGGCTGTTCCCAGGTCCTGGTCATTCATGTAGCTGACAGGGTGGGCATTCAGGTTGAGCCTCAACACACGGTTATTAGTGGTGTCCTCCACTGTGTTGGGAATACAGTACCTGAACACCAATCACATATGTTATTAGTGGTGTCCTCCACTGTGTTGGGAATACAGTACCTGAACACCAATCACATTTGTTATTAGTGGTGTCCTCCACTGTGTTGGGAATACAGTACCTGAACACCAATCACATGTTATTAGTGGTGTCCTCCACTGTGTTGGGAATACAGTACCTGAACACCAATCACATATGTTATTAGTGGTGTCCTCCACTGTGTTGGTACCTGAACACCATCACATGTTACCTGTGTTGGGAATACAGTACCTGAACACCAATCACATGTTATTAGTGGTGTCCTCCACTGTGTTGGGAATACAGTACCTGAACACCAATCACATATGTTATTAGTGGTGTCCTCCACTGTGTTGGGAATACAGTACCTGAACACCATCACATATGTTATTAGTGGTGTCCTCCACTGTGTTGGGAATACAGTACCTGAACACCAATCACATATGTTATTAGTGGTGTCCTCCACTGTGTTGGGAATACAGTACCTGAACACCAATCACATATGTTATTAGTGGTGTCCTCCACTGTGGGGAATACAGTCCTCCACTGTGTTGGGAATACAGTACCTGAACACCAATCACATATGTTATTAGTGGTGTCCTCCACTGTGTTGGGAATACAGTACCTGAACACCAATCACATGTTATTAGTGGTGTCCTCCACTGTGTTGGGAATACAGTACCTGAACACCAATCACATATGTTATTAGTGGTGTCCTCCACTGTGTTGGGAATACAGTACCTGAACACCAATCACATTTGTTATTAGTGGTGTCCTCCACTGTGTTGGGAATACAGTACCTGAACACCAATCACATGTTATTAGTGGTGTCCTCCACTGTGTTGGGAATACAGTACCTGAACACCAATCACATTTGTTATTAGTGGTGTCCTCCACTGTGTTGGGAATACAGTACCTGAACACCAATCACATGTTATTAGTGGTGTCCTCCACTGTGTTGGGAATACAGTACCTGAACACCAATCACATATGTTATTAGTGGTGTCCTCCACTGTGTTGGGAATACAGTACCTGAACACCAATCATATGTTATTAGTGGTGTCCTCCACTGTGTTGGGAATACAGTACCTGAACACCAATCACATGTTATTAGTGGTGTCCTCCACAGTGTTGTGAATAAAGTACCTGAACACCATCACATATGTTATTAGTGGTGTCCTCCACTGTGTTGTGAATAAAGTACCTGAACACCAATCACATATGTTATTAGTGGTGTCCTCCACTGTGTTGGGAATACAGTACCTGAACACCAATCACATATGTTATTAGTGGTGTCCTCCACTGTGTTGGGTAATCACATTTGTTATTAGTGGTGTCCTCCACTGTGTTGGGAATACAGTACCTGAACACCAATCACATATGTTATTAGTGGTGTCCTCCACTGTGTTGTGGAATACAGTACCTGAACACCAATCACATATGTTATTAGTGGTGTCCTCCACTGTGTTGGGAATACAGTACCTGAACACCAATCACATATGTTATTAGTGGTGTCCTCCACTGTGTTGGGAATACAGTACCTGAACACCAATCACATATGTTATTAGTGGTGTCCTCCACTGTGTTGGGAATACAGTACCTGAACACCAATCACATGTTATTAGTGGTGTCCTCCACAGTGTTGTGAATAAAGTACCTGAACACCATCACATATGTTATTAGTGGTGTCCTCCACTGTGTTGGGAATACAGTACCTGAACACCAATCACATGTTATTAGTGGTGTCCTCCACAGTGTTGTGAATAAAGTACCTGAACACCATCACATATGTTATTAGTGGTGTCCTCCACTGTGTTGGGAATACAGTACCTGAACACCAATCCCATTTGTTATTAGTGGTGTCCTCCACTGTGTTGGGAATACAGTACCTGAACACCAATCACATGTTATTAGTGGTGTCCTCCACTGTGTTGGGAATACAGTACCTGAACACCAATCACATATGTTATTAGTGGTGTCCTCCACTGTGTTGTGAATAAAGTACCTGAACACCAATCACATATGTTATTAGTGGTGTCCTCCACAGGCTGCAAATTGAGGATTCTATCACAAGTCCAAAGTTTAAAGGACATCATTTTTTGCAATAAAAATCCTAAATTCTAGTTTATTACTGTTCAAACCAATTTCATGTATGTTTTCATGTAAAGCAATTATGTTTCTACGTTATCCCAAACGTTTGAACGGCAGTGTATACATATCCATCCATCCATCCACAGTGTGTGATACAGTACCTCTCCACTAGGGGGTGCACTCTGGGGTGGCTGGGAGGGCAGCGGCACTCTGACTGAACATGAAGGTGGGGCAGGAGTCCGGAGTACACCTCCACCACCTCTCTGGAGGAGGTCACATGGGCTCAGGTGACAAGTCTCGAAATAATACATCAGCAGAAGCAAATTACACAAACTGCAATGCGTCCACCATATTACACCAAAAGCTCTCACCTGTTGGTTAGAGTTTCGGGATAAAACCTGAAGTCCTGCATCCTGCCGATGAACTGGTGTGACCCTGGTGAGTGAGTAGAGACGACAGGAGAGGGTGGTAATCGAGTGTAACTGGATCCAAGGTGACCACGGCACCAGCAGATCTTTCCTTTAACTGTAGCCGGGTAATGTACAGTGGACGGGTGGGTAGGTTCTGCATGAATCACCTGACAGGCCTGGGATCAGAGACTACAGGCTACAGAAAGCTACACTGATTACCGGCCTGTTATCACTTTCTAAGTCTCTCTTCATCTCTCCCTCCACCTATCCATCCCTTTATCTCCCTCTCTCTCTCTCCCTCTCCATCCCTCCCTTTCTCTCTCTCTCTCTCTCCCTCTCCCTCTCTCCATCCCCCATCTTTCTCTCTTTCTTATCCCTCTCCATCGTTCTACCCCTCTCTCTCCATCCCTCACTCTCAATCGTTCTACCTCTCTCTTTCCATCTCCATCCCTCACTCTCAATCTCTCCATCTCTCTCTCTCCAACCCGCTCTCTCCGTCTCTCTCCTCATCTCCGATGTCTCATGGGCACTTAGGCTCTGTTCATACATTCAAACTCTTGACTATCTTATTGACTGTGTTTCAACAGCACTGGCCACTTACAGAAACTTACTATACAAACATTAACAGCAAACACATGTAGGCTTTTAATTTGATCACTTTGTTGAAGGATTACTTTTCCTCATAATAGGAAATACAAAACATGCACTTTCATTTGCACGAGGTCAATCAAGGGAAATCATTCAATCCCATTATTCTACACACATTGGTAAAATGTGTTTTTATCCACAGTGGGAAGAACAAGAAATTGATACACTGGCGATTTTGCAGGTTTTCCCACTTACAAAGTCTGTAATTTTTATCGTAGGTACTCTTCAACTCTGAGTGACAGAATGTGAAAACATTTTGCAGTGGTTCTCCCCACTGTATGTGTGCTTTGGCCCTGGCTTAACTCATCAGTTTCACTTCTGAACTTCAATGTTAAAACCTCAGACTTGATTCCTACTTCAAAGACATAGAAGTATTAGTATTATAATCCAGTATGTAATGTCCTGTTCCATGGCTGCTGCTAGGAAGTTATTCCTGCAGTACCAGAGTAAGTCAAATTTGGATGCTACACGTGTATGTCCTCTCAGTATCAGTATAGGATCACAGCAGATGCTACACGTGTATGTCCTCTCAGTATCAGTGTAGGATCACAGCAGATGCTACACGTGTATGTCCTCTCAGTATCAGTGTAGGATCACAGCAGATGCTACACGTGTATGTCCTCTCAGTATCAGTGTAGGATCACAGCAGATGCTACACGTGTATGTCCTCTCAGTATCAGTGTAGGATCACAGCAGATGCTACACGTGTATGTCCTCTCAGTATCAGTGTAGGATCACAGCAGATGCTACACGTGTATGTCCTCTCAGTATCAGTGTAGGATCAGTGCTATCAGTGTAGGATCACAGCAGATGCTACACGTGTATGTCCTCTCAGTGTGTAGGATCACAGTGCCTCCTCAGTATCAGTGTAGGATCACAGCAGATGCTGTAGGATCACAGCAGATGCTACACGTGTATGTCAGTATCAGTGTAGGATCACAGTCCTCTCAGTATCAGTGTAGGATCACAGTGTAGGATCACAGCAGATGCTACACGTGTATGTCCTCTCAGTATCAGTGTAGGATCACAGCAGATGCTACACGTGTATGTCCTCTCAGTATCAGTGTAGGATCACAGCAGATGCTACACGTGTATGTCCTCTCAGTATCAGTGTAGGATCACAGCAGATGCTACACGTGTATGTCCTCTCAGTATCAGTGTAGGATCACAGCAGATGCTACACGTGTATGTCCTCTCAGTATCAGTGTAGGATTACAGCAGATGCTACACGTGTATGTCCTCTCGAGTATCAGTGTAGGATCACAGCAGTATCAGTGTAGGATCACAGCAGATGCTACACGTGTATGTCCTCTCAGTATCAGTGTAGGATCACAGCAGATGCTGTCCTCTCAGTATCAGTGTAGGATCACAGCAGATGCTACACGTGTATGTCCTGTCAGTATCAGTGTAGGATTACAGCAGATGCTACACGTGTATGTCCTGTCAGTATCAGTGTAGGATTACAGCAGATGCTACACGTGTATGTCCTGTCAGTATCAGTGTAGGATTACAGCAGATGCTACACGTGTATGTCCTGTCAGTATCAGTGTAGGATTACAGCAGACTGCTGTAGCCTGCTGGACGCCAATCGAGACCATCCAAGAGGGTTCAGCATCAGGACACGAGTGGATCCAAACACATGGAGAGATTTACAACAGAGAAACTAAGAGCACAAGAGATATAGAGGCCTTTTCCAAGTTCGGCTAAGTCTGGTCTTTCCTCTCCCCAACAAAGACTCACTCCGTGCCCAGCTAACTTCTGTTGTTCCACACTTGTCACAACTAGAGCTAACATCTTCAGAAGGCCTCACAGCTTTAGAAGGCCTGCCATGTTTATGTGTGTGTGTGTGTGTGTGTGTGTGTGTGTGTGTGTGTGTGTGTGTGTGTAGAGATGAGATGTAGACAGGGGAGGATAAAGCAGAGCAGATCTGTACAGCCCAGGGCTTTGGATGAGGGCTTCGTCAGCGTGTGGAAACAGGATTAAGACCACTGAACCACTGGCCATTGTTGCTGTGATGAAGCGCTAAAAGCCTCTCTCTCCCCCATCTCCATTTCACTTTTTTCTCTTGTTGTTCCCCTCGTTTGCCAAATCCTTTGTCGTTGCTTTTACTTACGATCCACATTCCTGTCTTTGACGACTGAACATCACACTAAACAGTAGTCGTTGTGATAAAGTTATCAAAGCTGAAAATAAGTGACAATCTTAACTTAGAAACTGGTAAGTAGTTCTGTCTTGTATAAGAAGGACGAAGATTCAGCACTTGATTCTAGATCAGCACCAACTTAGCTTTATGAAATAGATTCAGGACCTGATTCTAGATCAGCACCAACCTAGCTTTATGAAATAGATTCAGGACCTGATTCTAGATCAGCACCAACCTAGCTTTATGAAATAGATTCAGGACCTGATTCTAGATTTCAGTCTAAGCTTTATGAAATAGATTCAGGACCTGATTCCAGATCAGAAATAGATTCAGGACCAATTAGCTTTATGAAATAGATTCAGGACCTGATTCTAGATTGCACAGTCTAAGCTTTATGAAATAGATTCAGGACCTGATTCCAGATCAGCACCAATTAAGCTTAGTGAAACAGTTAGTGTTGTGGGTTGTCTGCATTCATTCACGTGTATTTTTTGTTGCCATTTTGTATTTTTATTGTTTTGTTGTTGTTGTCTTCCAACTTCTATGTCATCTGATTGTCTTGTCTCTCATGTATTTTGTTGTTCTCTTACATAAAAACCCCAATTGAGGCAGATATGAACGCGTCCGTGATGCACATTTGGATTCATTGTTCGCCTGGCGGAAGAATTCTGTCTGTCTTCAAAGACCATTACCTCTGAGATCATTCAAAGGGTTTTCCGAGACTAAAATCCAACCCCAGCATCTTCCTTTGGTCTTTAATCAATCAATGTAATCAGTTAGATCACATTGTAATGATTAAACTCACCGATCTGCATTCTGGAGACAACACAGAGTTGTGTGGGTGAACGATACATACAGCTCATCGATAACATGGATCGAGCTAATGCTGAACCGATCATGTGCTGATCAAATGCTCTCTGGGTGCAAATCACACGTTCAATAGCAGATGAGCAGGGGGACTCTCGTGGACTCCACTTGTGCACCAGAAAGAGGTTATATTCTCTGTAGAACAGCTCATCTGCACTGTGTTTCTATTCACTCTGAGTGTGAGGATATCAAAAGGATCAGATTGACTGCTTGAAAGCCTTTTCCTGTGTGATTCTTCACTCCTGTAAAGCAGCATCTGTCCACCATGAGGTTCATGGATCTACACACATTTTAAAACTTTGTTCCTAGTAACAGGCATTATCTGTGTGTATCCCTCGGCAACAGTGTCCCGTGTGCTGTGGATATGTACGCGTCGTGTGTCATTGCCGTTGTTACCGTTGGAGTCGAGTCCCACCCTCATGACAGCGTCGTCCGTTTGGTTGTCCGAGATGGGCGAGGTCAGAGGTCGAGTGTCAAAGGGCGTGCCGTCCGCCTCCAGTCCGTCCAGAAAGAGGCTGACACTTTTGCCATGCACCTGTTGAAACATGAACACACCGTGAACCAATTAGATTGCACACCTGTTCCGTGGGCCAATCAGAACGTTCTGAAGCTCGGGCAGAGGGCGGGGTTGTTAACAGTGTATCCCAGCAGCACACAGCCTCCAGTCTGCCAGTCAGTTAGACGCTGGGAGTGAATTATAAACAAGGATAATCTCCCGGTTCATCCCCCCTCAGGCTAAAACCTCATCCACAAATGAGCTTCCTGTTGACCAAAACTCCTTCGGCGGCACCCCGGCCGTGAATATTAAAAACACAGACCGAGTGAAAGCCACTGCTTCCCGTCAGATCAAAACTCGGGGAAAAGGACGTTTAGAGCGTCGAAAACTTCAATGTCCCTCTTTCTCTCTCCGGCTGTCCCCCCATCCCTCACATGCTGTGTCTGTCTATGTGCACTGTGGTAGCACAGATAAAGCCTCTATTTCTCTCTCTCCGACACGTTCCCCCTCTCCCTCTCACACATGGGTTTTCTATCAGCCTCCTCTCTGCTCGCTTCTTTGGAGAGTTGAAAAAGGTGCAGGGGAAATAAGGCTGGCCCGAAACGCCTTTGGGGATGAAGGCGAGGCGGCCCTCGACAACCGCCTGTCTGTCTGGAGACTACTTAAGCCCGCCACTTTCATGACGGCTGATTGAAGACTGCAGAGACGGAGAGACGGAGGTAAAGAGAAGGAGGTAAAGAGAAGGGCTGCTCTCGGAATCTGTAGCCAGCCAATGGCGTGCGTGGAGATCTGAAGCGTTGTCAAGGTGATGCAAATGAATTGGGAAGAGCTTCATCCTGCCTGGCGCCACGCACCCCTTTGAAACCCCGGCCAGTGCTCCTTTGTTAGTTTTAGGAAGTGTTTTTTTTTCTTCCCGACTACTGTTACTTCAAAAACCCTTGAGGATACAGGAGTTTGGTCTTCTTCCATTTCTTGTCCTTCTTCCTCCTCTTTTTCCTCACAGCAGGTGTGGTAGAGAGGATCCGATTCACACCTGTATCTTGCCTGCCGCCGTCCTTAAATTCTCCACTGTCTTCTAAACCAGTTGGGATGTGAAATATATGTGAAATGTACACTGACAAGCCGAAACATTATTACCGCTCACAGGTGAAGCAAATAACGTTGATCATCTCCTAACATGTCAAGGTCCGGTTTGATTAGATGATAAGTGAACAATCAGTTTTCATAGTCAATGTGTTGGATGCAGGAGAAATAGACAAGAGTAAAGACCTGAGTGACTTTGACAACGGCCAAATTGTAATGTCCAGACGTCTGGATCAGAGCATCTCTCAAATGGCAAGGAATCCTACCAACAATCGTTTGAAGGGCTGCGTAGCTGTAGACGGGTGTCACGACTAAGAACCTTTTGTTTCCACTCTGGGCCTTTAATGGGGTCACACGGCCAGTTCCGGTTGGGTGGTTTTGTTTTCATTACACACACCAGGAATTAGTTTGGGTGATTAGCTTGGCATTTGAAGCACTGGGTATTTTGTCACTTTGCTTTGCATTATTTGAAGTCACAAGTAATTTAGGCGAGCGTTGTGTTACTCTTGATCACTGTTTGATGCTTGGGGTAAGATGCTATTTAGTGCACTTGTCCTGTCCACTAGTCCTGTCTACCTTGCACTTGAAGGATCTGTTGCTAATGTATTGGTGCCGGATACCACACACAGTACACCTTCAGAGGTCCGCGAAGGACCAACAGCCTTTTAATATCCTGTA
>CM055757.1:7202641-7237641 GCA_029465975.1 Dallia pectoralis
CATCTCTATGGGCCCTGTGTCAGTTCACCCATCTCTATGGGCCCTGTGTCAGTTCTCCCATCTCTATGGGCCCTGTGTCAGTTCACCCATCTCTATGGGCCCTGTGTCAGTTCACCCATCTCTATGGGCCCTGTGTCAGTTCACCCATCTCTATGGGCCCTGTGTCAGTTCACCCATCTCTATGGGCCCTGTGTCAGTTCACCCATCTCTATGGGCCCTGTGTCAGTTCACCCATCTCTATGGGCCCTGTGTCAGTTCACCCATCTCTATGGGCCCTGTGTCAGTTCACCCATCTCTATGGGCCCTGTGTCAGTTCACCCATCTCTATGGGCCCTGTGTCAGTTCACCCATCTCTATGGGCCCTGTGTCAGTTCACCCATCTCTATGGGCCCTGTGCCAGTTCACCCATCTCTATGGGCCCTGTGTCAGTTCACCCATCTCTATGGGCCCTGTGTCAGTTCACCCATCTCTATGGGCCCTGTGTCAGTTCACCCATCTCTATGGGCCCTGTGCCAGTTCACCCATCTCTATGGGCCCTGTGTCAGTTCACCCATCTCTATGGGCCCTGTGTCAGTTCACCCATCTCTATGGGCCCTGTGTTCACCCATCTCTATGGGCCCTGTGCCAGTTCACCCATCTCTATGGGCCCTGTGTCAGTTCACCCATCTCTATGGGCCCTGTGTCAGTTCACCCATCTCTATGGGCCCTGTGTCAGTTCACCCATCTCTATGGGCCCTGTGCCAGTTCACCCATCTCTGGGCCCTGTGTCAGTTCACCCATCTCTATGGGCCCTGGGGCAGTTCACCCATCTCTATGGGCCCTGGGGCAGTTCACCCATCTCTATGGGCCCTGTGTCAGTTCACCCATCTCTATGGGCCCGGTGGCAGTTCACCCATCTCTATGGGCCCTGGGGCAGTTCACCCATCTCTATGGGCCCTGTGCCAGTTCACCAATCTCTATGGGCCCTGGGGCAGTTCACCCATCTCTATGGGCCCTGTGTCAGTTCACCCATCTCTATGGGCCCTGTGGAAGTTCTGTAATGTCCTGTTTCTGTTTGCAGCTGGACTAAATATATCTAAGATAATCTATCCTTTTTATCTCTCTTCCTCTTCCTTTTCTCCCACTCTTAACTCTCTCTTTCTCTCTGAAGGTGTATATGTGTGTTATTTATTCCAGGCCAATGGCCACTCTCCTCCCCTGCCAGTGGACTGAGGGCTGGCGTAAAGGTGCCCACTTCTCTTGCCCACCGCAACCTTGCCTCACCTTCACACGCACACGCGCGCACACACACCTCACCTTCAGTCAGACTGACAATCTGTCTTTGTCATTCTAGGTGGCATGGGGGCACGGTGAGAGTGCCAGGGGGAGGGGGTGAGTCTGACCCTTTGCCAGGTAGAACCCCTTACCCCCCCCACCACCACCACAACCACCCTCCTCCCCTCTCACTACTTCTTGCTCCTTCTGACTGAAGCATAGCAGGTCCTGCCCAGTTTGACATGTAACAACGAGCTATATGAGCTGTGTTTGATACCTAAATATCACCTATCCAGATAGTAGCTGGTGGAGTTGGGCCAAAGAAACTGCTGGATAGAAAATACTGTTAAACACACCAACGTATGTGTGCATGTATGTATGTTTGTATGTATGTGTGTATGTGTGTGTGTGTATGAATGTGTGTGTGTGTGCCAGGTTAGCGGAGCATTACTAACAGGCTGGAACGTAAACCAATTGGCTTCCATGATGGCGACATACCAGGGCCTTACAAGGCCTCTCCAAACCTCCACGCCCCTGTCTTTAACTCCACCAGCCAATGCCACCTCGTATTCAGGCCAGGGGGCAGGGGAATGGGCGACGGAGACCAGTGTTTGGGAGTCGGGGCGATTGGATGGGTGTGTGAAGGTTTACGGTGTGGGTGATGAGGCATGTGCACATTGGGGCTGGGGGCCTGAGACATGCGTCCTAGCCAACATCATCATCCCCTGGAGAGGGAGGGAGGCAGGGAGGGTGAGAGAGGGAGTGGGAGAGTGGGAAAGAAAAGGAGGGAGAGTGTGGGGGAGAGAGGGAGAAAGGATCTCTTTATGTCTCCTCATTCCTGCAGTGTGTGTCTAATGAACTGGTGTCTGAGTGTCCACTATATTCCTAGACTGGGGGCATTGGGTCTAATTGCGCGTGTAAATGTTCATTAGAGTTGTGGGATGAAGGGTAGAGAATGGCACGCTGGACTTTGAGCAGCCAAATCCACTCTGAAGACAAGACGAGACAGAGAAGAAAACATAAGAGACAACAGAGCCGTGGATCTCTGTGCTCATTATTGCCCAACAGAAGACAAATGCACAGTGCTTAGAAACACGCGTCAATGTTACTACAGTACAGTCTATCATGCTGTCCACCTGTCAAGTCTCTAGTCTGTGTACTCTACAGTCCACCATGTTGTCCTCCAGTCAGTCTCACCTAAGCATGCCAGGTAGACTGTGTACTGGGTACAGTCTCAAGTCTGTGTACTCTACAGTCCATCACACTGTCCACCAGTCCAGTGGATCACTGACCAAAAAGACGTCACACATACGGATGTCGGCAGCAGAGTCTCAATCCCTCTCTACAGTACATCTAACAATACATTTGTCCAAACTACTTACATTTCTAGGATGATGCCAATCTGATACGAGTTGAGAGGTCGACTGGCTGGTGGACGTCAGAACAACCTGGTACTGAACACAAACAAAACAGCGGAGGTGCTGATGGACTTCAGAAATCTCCCCACCCACCCAGCCAGCCACCACCCCTCCTGCCGGGGCTTAAGGGCTCAGCTGTAGATCCGTCAGAATCATTTGAACGTATGCACACCACACCTACCACCACCACCGCCTCATGTGGGAGGCCGACATCATAGCAATTCCCAAAAAGACCCACCAAAGGACGGCCCACTTGGGAAAGCAGCCCACCATCTTTCGTTCCGTGGCCCAGCCCATTCTGATCCACCACCACGTCTGGTTTGAATGTGCATCGGCTCGCCACTGAGTTGCATCGCAACTCCATCATGAGCTCCATCATGACCCCGGGGTAAAGAGCTATGAAGGCAGGATCATTAGAGAACACCCTCCCACACGGGTCGTCCACCGGTCCAACACAACTCCTATACACAATTATCTGTCTGTGGCGGGTGAAGGGGGCCGTACTTTTGCACAGGAATTAATTCTCAACCCTGGCCCGAGGTCCAAACGCAGTTTTTTTTGTTGTTTTTTTACAATCACCCGGGCACTCGTCTCAGAAACCCTGACGTCATGATTCAAAACCGTAGACGCGAAACTGAAAAAAGACAGTGGAATGTTTAAAGAACATTTTTATTTTTATGATAAAATAGAAGGCCCTGGATTCATACAGTAATGTCAAATCTGAAAACATGGTCCCCATGAAAGTGTCTCGATGCTTGTGATCTCCATTTGGAATAGCATGGCAAACGTTTTAAATACATAGTTGTTTTTCAATAATGATTTCTCATAAATCAGCAGAAATTAGAAAAAAATTGTACCCCACACTTCACCAATTTTGCTGCCTCACCTCACTCTTCACTACTTTTACTGCCTCAACTCTCTCTTTACTCCTAGTCTTGCCTCCCCCCCCCTTTACTCCTCCCCCCTTTCCACACTCATCCCATGTTTTTATGTGTATTACAGCAGTCGCCTGTCCTGCCGACAAATTAACAACGATAACCCCTGTCATGACCAGTCACACACACACACACACACACACACACACACACACACACTTGGAACCCCCATAACAGAATGCCTGGGAGTCACATCACCCAGCTCCCTCCCTCTCCATCACTCTCTCCTTCCTCCAGGCTGCGTTTTCCTCTCCTCTTTTCACTCCCTCGTTATCATAATCACATAGGACATGCACCTAGGGATGGCTGTTTCCTTTTCTCCCTCTGTCCTCCCCGGAGCCCCTTCCTCCAAGCGGGGCTGTAATGTTGTATTCTGTTTGACCGTTTTTTTATTATTTTTATTCATCTCGTTTTCATCTTTTGAATCCGTCAAAAGGACAAAGATGTGTGCGTGCATGTGAGCGTGTGTGAGTGTACATGTGTAAAGTGCCTCTGAAGATACTCAATTACCTAGTAGTGATATTGTATAATGTTGTCACGGTTGTGGTGAGCTTTGTTGCACACAAGGAGTTTTTAGCGAGGTGCACTTCCTGTGTTCTGGTTCGGTTTGGGATGGAGCACAGCTGCTTCTGTTTAGCTCACTGGTGCATAATTAGCGGTTCGCAGAGGGATATTGTTTCTATGTCACAGATTTATGTAGGTGTGTGTGTTTTATGGGGATATATCTCGGTGTTGGTTTTTGTAGTTGTCGCTTTATGTAAGGGCACTTCATTTTCTCACAGTACATACTGTATTTTGTTCCACTGTTCGTTGTTGTGTTTGTTTTAATCAAAATACCTCAAACGATACACCAGCTCTGCATTTGGCTTTTTCCCTGCACTTTATCCCTGTTTCGTGAAAAATGTGTTTTGGAGCCGCGACACAGCTGTGTCTGGACCCACAGAGGCCGGGTAAGTCAGAGACAGCACTGTGTCAGAACCTACAGAGACCTAGTAAGTCAGAGACAGCACTGTGTCAGGACCTACAGAAGAGTAGGGTAATTTACGGTAGGGTAGTATAAGGTAGTGTTGTGTGTTTTGGGGTACGGTAGTGTAGGGGTTGGTAGTTATGTTAGGTAGCAGTTACCTGTAGAGCAAGATGGGTCCATCTGTCCACTGGGAGTCTACCCATGGTAGCCAAGGCCAGAGAAACAACCTGGCCACTGGACAGACCGTACCGTAGAGTGACCACCAACTCAGACACAGTCAACTGGAACGTCAACCGCTCAGCTGAGCTCTTCTCCAGCACCACCCTAATCAAAAAGAGACAGAAAGGGTCAGCACCACCCTAATCAAAAAGAGACAGAAAGGGTCAGCACCACCCTAATCAAAAAGAGACAGAAAGGGTCAGCACCACCCTAATCAAAAAGAGACAGAAAGGGTCAGCACCACCCTAATCAAAAAGAGACAGAAAGGGTCAGCACCACCCTAATCAAAAAGAGACAGAAAGGGTCAGCACCACCCTAATCAAAAAGAGACAGAAAGGGTCAGCACCACCCTAATCAAAAAGAGACAGAAAGGGTCAGCACCACCCTAATCAAAAAGAGACAGAAAGGGTCAGCACCACCCTAATCAAAGAGAGAGAAAGGGTCAGCACCACCCTAATCAAAAAGAGACAGAAAGGGTCAGCACCACCCTAATCAAAGAGAGACAGGAAGGGTCAGCACCACCCTAATCAAAGAGAGACAGAAAGGGTCAGCACCACCCTAATCAAAGAGAGAGAAAGGGTCAGCACCACCCTAATCAAAAAGAGACAGAAAGGGTCAGCACCACCCTAATCAAAGAGAGACAGGAAGGGTCAGCACCACCCTAATCAAAGAGAGAGAAAGGGTCAGCACCACCCTAATCAAAGAGAGAGAAAGGGTCAGCACCACCCTAATCAAAGACAGACAGAAAGGGTCAGCACCACCCTAATCAAAGACAGACAGAAAGGGTCAAAAACAGGCCCACACACATCCCTCTCTGATGTGTGTGTCGGAAAAAGGAGAAAGCCGTGTGTTACTTTGATAAAACCACAATCTGTGAAGTACGTGAAGGTGTGTGAATGTCCCCCTCAGCCTCAATGGGATTCTTTGAGATTTGAGACGGTGTGATGATTTGGTTATTTACCGCTTAAAATCACAAACCTTGAGTTATCTTTTTAAGTGTCCATGTTCGTGCCGCTCTACGCTACAATCTGTGTGGTTCCAGGTTGGTGCCAGGTACGAGCCAACTCGTCAGGAAGTGTGTGTGTCGTCAATTCTGGAAGTTCTTTATGTCTGGGACACCCCTAACTTTCCAGGGATAGAGATCGGAGGGAGCCCCTTGACCCACAGACGACTCGGTTTCCCCGAGAGGATCACTGTGACATTTACACATGTAATATCCATATTTAACATGATTTCACCCTGCTCTTATTGTGATCTAGAGGGGCGGCCACCCAGACACTCTGTGTCATATTAAACACCATCAAACACATTTTATGGGAAACTCTGGCTTTTTATGAACACAGGCCAACACGCCTTATAAATCACAAGTGTGTGTATAGTGTGTCTATGTGTGTGTGCATATAGTGTGTGGTACAGTGTGTGTGCATGTGTATGCATAGTGTGTGAATGTATAGTGTGTGTGTATAGTATGTGTGTTTGTGCATGTATAAAAAGTGTGTGTGTGTGTGTGTAAAATTTCTGTGTGTGTGTATAGTGTGTGCTTCTTGTCCGGTCCTATCCAGTCTGACTATTCAGTTCAATCCATTTGACTTGAGAAAGCAAAGAAAGGGCAGATGGGAGAGGACAACTTGTTGGAATGAAATGCTGCCGGTTTGGTCTAGGTAAAAACTGGGCCAGTCCTCCTGTGTATGTGCGTTGCGTGTGTGCGGTGCGTGTGCGCGTTGCGTGTGCGTGTCGCCTACATAGAAATCTGTGTTTGGTCACACCTATATAAGTAGGTTCAATGTGTGTGTCAAGTTGGAGCCTCTGGGGTAAGTGCACGTTATTTTAGTGTCATTCTATCCTGAGGCTGGCATACTTCTGAGTATCTGGAAGAGAAGTGAAAAATAAACTTCTCTCTCTCACGTTCTGTACCTGCTATAAACAGACTACACCTTCAACGTGGTCTTACTTCTGTACCTGCTATAAACAGACTACACCTTCAACATGGTCTTACTTCTAGATCTGCTATAAACAGACTACACCTTCAACATGGTCTTACTTCTAGATCTGCTATAAACAGACTACACCTTCAACATGGTCTTACTTCTAGATCTGCTATAAACAGACTACACCTTCAACATGGTCTTACTTCTAGATCTGCTATAAACAGACTACACCTTCAACATGGTCTTACTTCTAGATCTGCTATAAACAGACTACACCTTCAACATGGTCTTACTTCTAGATCTGCTATAAACAGACTACACCTTCAACATGGTCTTACTTCTAGATCTGCTATAAACAGACTACACATTCAACATGATCTTATTTCTAGATCTTACTCCCGTCCCTGTTTCCCCTCACCTCTCAACTCCTCTCTCTTCGCTCCCCAGCGCATTTGTTTTCGCTCTGGTCCCTTGTCTTCAAATCCCTGTCTTCTCTTTCCTCTCATCTTTCCTCTGACCTCCCCACGCTCTTTTCTCACCTCTCCTCTTCCATCTCCCTGGTCTTATATTCCCTGTCCTCTGCCCCCTCTTCTCCTCTCTTTTATCCCTATACCCTTTGCTCCCCTCTTCCTGCTCTTCCTCACTCCTCTTATCTACCCTCTCATCACTCCTTTTCTCTGCCCTCAACTTCTCTCCTCCTTCTCGCCTTTCTTCTGACCTCTCCCTCTTCTCTAACTTCTCCTCCCCTGCTTTCTTCTCTGACTTCTCCTCTATCCTCTACCCTCTCCTCCTCTCATTTCTTCTCTGCCCTCTCCTCCTCTTCCTCTCTCTCTATGCCTTCTCTTGTCCTTTCTTCCCACCCCTCTTGTCTTAGTGATTTCCTATGTGGAGGAAAACAAAGTGCTTTTTGAGTTGATGTTCCTTTATTATAGTGGAGAAACACTATAATCTAAACTGAACACAGCTGCAGATTTTATAGCATGCGCACACACTAACAGTGTAAGCGAAGAGACACACATGCAGTAGTGATCTCTGGAATTGGAGGATCCCTATGTTGTCATTTCACTCTAATTTTAAATCAAACGACCGAAGTTGTGTCAAGGCAGAGATCCTCACGCCACACAGCTCAGTCTCATTACACAGCCTAATCGATCGGCCGCGTGTCGACCGCATGTCCAAATCAGAACGTATTCCTAACCCAACACACCCTGGTTGGATACCCACAGTCGGGCGGCCTGTCAGCGAATACGCGGTCCACATTCTGTGTGTGTGTAACAGCGCGCGGCTGTGGTGGTCAGTGGTCACGTGACGGGAGAGAGAGGGGTCAGACAGGAGCACAGGCAGGGAGCCTTTCATCTAGCCCCTTTGATGGTGGCCATATTGGGCTGCCACACGCCAAACAGGTGTGACAGGGACTCCAAATGAACACAGACCGGCTTGACTGACGGATGGAGCTCTGCCAGAGAGTAACCCGGTAGCGTGAGAGTCCTCATCCGACCACGGCTACGGCACTTTCCAAATGACACACCCGTATCTATACAGGGGCCAGGTTTCCGTCAGGGCCCGGTGCTTTATATACGGAACAGTTCGGTATCGTCCATGTGGGGACAGCCGTCCCTATTCTTTCACAGCGGTGTGTACGTCCCAGATTCATCTCAACAGGTCATTTTAACGACCACATCAGACAGAGCACAGTGCACCTTTGGAGTCAAATGATGGTGCACTTTGACTTTTGACCCATTGACCCATTGAGGAACACCTCCTGTGACCCTTCTAACTTGAATAGGGTTTTTCGTTCGCCAGTTTGGGTGTAGATTCGCACCAGAAGGCATTGGCACCTAGCAGGGATTTATCCTACTTTGACCCAGTTCATGTGAGAGTAAAGTCAATTGCACGCTTTAATTTTTTCATCCAAAACATCTGGAAATTGTTTGATGTAAACCGTGACTTTGCGTCACAGACACCTGTCTCGTTAGGGCACCACACCTCAACATTCTGGTAATGCATTTACTTTAATGGCTTATATTGTCTGGTTGGCAAGTTTCTGCCGAAACCCGGTAAAACAAATGGCACAGCCAGGACAAACATAACAGACTCAGACGACACAAAATGGCATGACTGAATTAAAACACGCACTCGTCATAATAGACTCGTGTGGATTATCGTGCTAAACCAGAACGGATGTTTCCCCCGGAGGTGTCAGCATGCGGTAGAGAGAAATTAATAGGACACTGATTACAAAACAAAACAAAAGTAGAAGTTATGGGAAGCTCACATACAACAAGTTAGCTACGGGCGCCGTCTTGGAATAGTTTGAGGAGTTGAGGAGAAAGTGCACTCTGAAACACCTCTGTCAGATAGAGTTGATCACAGGGAAGACATTCATACCAGCTCTAGACGCTGTATAATGCAATGAAAGATCTGCCTGTACACAGCCTACACATCTTCTCCAGAACATTAGCATATTACATTCTGAGAGTTTTTTTTTGTTTATATGTTCTTTTATGTCTTATTTAGTGTCTACTTGTTTGGTTCTTTCATGCCTAGCCACCTACACGCTGTGAGCAAGCCAAGGAGAAAATGCATAAACCGCAGTCCTACTCACATGTCTCCAGGAGCCTCAGGTTTGATCCACACAGCCAGAGTGAAGGAGCTCTGATGACCCAGACTCTGAGAGGGCGGGGAGGCCACACAACCTCCTTGGGTCACCCGGAATATCACACTCCTGCTGGATCCATCCCTCTCGCCCCCCTGCTCCGCCCAGGGGCTAGAGTCGAGCCCGTCCTGGGTGACACATGTCCCCCAGTGTGTGGGGAGCAACAGAGGAGCAGACGGAGGCATGGAGGAGCGGTAGGGGCACTCTTGATTGCAGAAGGCCTGGTGGCAGTTATGGAGCTCCTCCGGGGCGCTGGAGCTCAGGCAGAAAGTGCTGCTCTCAGGGTAACCGCAGGTGGAGCGGGCCGGAGAGAGGGTGACAGGCTTGTGGGCTCCGATGTTCTCCAACCGAGGGAAGTGACCCTGGGAGGTCGTGGGGGCAAAGGTGAGGCAGAGGACCAGGATTTGAAGCCAGAGTTGGGAAGGAATTATTTGCCCCACTTTCTTCTCCTTTTGCCCCATTTTCCCACTTCCCCCACTACTTCCTTTTGTGTCGTACATCTCCACTCTCAGACAGGCCCCACTTCCCTCTATCTCCAGCCTTTGTCCTTTCGCTCTCTTTCCTCTTCCTCCTCCTGTCTTCCTCTTCTCCTTCCACCCTGTGCTTAGAGAGTTCTGGCTCTGTCCATTTGCTTTGGTAGCCTCCAGAAGCAGAGTCGTTGAATAAGTCATGATGGTCACGGTCCCGGAGCTGACATTTTACAGACCACTGCCTTTCGTAAGGCAGCGTAGCTTAACGCGCGCACACACACACAACACACACACTGGACCAAAGCCTTCACATGATAGCTTGGACTTCACCCCGGCACAGACCTAGAGAAAAATACAAAGTAGAGGGAGAGAGGGAGGGTGAGAACACGAGAAATAGAGAAGACAGACATAAAATGAATCTAGAGGGAAATGTGATGCAGGCTAGTCCCTGCCCAGGGCTATTATGTTTGGTTTGATGGAGGGAAAGCTAAACAGATTTGGAACATTTCCTCTCTGCCTGATGTTGAATTGAACAGAACATGTCCTGTTCGCTGTTATATCTGGGGATTTCCTAAATTCTCTGTGATGCTCAAATGCCCCATTTCTTCTGAGATTTGGGAAAATTGGGGCTTAGGAGACGCTGATATATTAGCCAAGATCCGATATTTTTCAACGTCACTGCCATGTCTCTCCTGATTTGAAGGTGTAAAGAGATTAATGTTGAATTTGCTTAGTTATTAACACATCGAGTGAGCAACTTAGTATGTAATATTCGATAAATATGACAATCACATATAGAGTAAATATATAGAGCCCAACGATCTCTATTAGTGGAAGCTGCCATCAACATCATGCAACAAGTTGCACTCCTTCACTCCAATAAAAACTCGGTCAATATTGCCTCGTTTGATAACCGTTTTCAAAACACAATCCATACGTTACGCCAAAACTATACTTCACCTGGAATTATATCGTGTGCTGGAGATGTTTTATTTTGATATTTTAACCGTCATTTCTGACAGCGCGTTCTCACCCGTCTTAGCGCGTACAGGAGGCGCGTGGCGGAAACCCAGTCAGTCGTCCTCGCGCCAAGCAGCTTACCGCGAGCTGCCATCTGGTCCGCGCGCAGCTCCAGACATTACAAAAGTAGCCGGGAACAACTTCACTAACGGGAAAACAAAAAGTACACAAATACAAAGCTGTTGAGCATAACAAAAATTAGCTCCACAAACAAAAGTATTTATTTTGTTGATAAAGCTTAACACCCACCACCCCACGGGCAGTAGTTTGTGCCGTACATGAGGCAAACATACTGTTCCTTCTCTACAGCAAGGCCCAGACAGAGTTGTACATTCAAATTACGTAAACATTTTTTAATGGCCCTTATATTTCCAGACAAGTTTGTTATCAGCTAATCGCGTTTGAACAGCTGCAATTGCTTTGGTGAACAAAACAGTCTAACTAGTTTTTAATTAAGTGCTCCTAATGACCTTAAGAAGATTACTGCACTTGCCTAATAATCAATACCATGCAGGGTAGGCAGCTAGAGGCTCAGCCAAGGGGAGGGAGGAGGGAGGCCCTAGCTATTAATATATTACATCCACCCAGGTCTCCCTGCGCAATCCTTTCTTCTTTTCTCCCTTCCTGTTTTCCTCTCCCTCTCCTTTCTTCCTCTTCCTCAGTTGGTAAACGTTGGATCCTGAAGTTGTATGTACCAAACGGCCGAACAGCCGTTTGAATACTCAATCGGTCATTAAAGATGAAAAGCGTATAATATTACAGAATAATAGAAATATATGTTTCAACCAGAAATGTGTTGTCAGTATATTGTACTGGTGAATTATTATTGTAATTCCGTCCGTTAAAGTGCTAACACTTAATTAACGGACAAATTAAAACACTCTGATTTCCATTAGTTCTAACGTGATATCACTTAACGGGTGTCCTCGTGTAGGCGTAAGCATTTGAGTTGTATTTAGTGTAGGCCTAATGCCGCCTATCCGTTTCATTCCCGTCAAAATAATCATGAATATGTATGAATGTCATTTGCTGGATGCTGATTAAGAGAAGTAGAATAAATTGATGGCCTCGTTTTATCCAAACACAATATTGGGCAGGCCTATGGAAATGTTATACATTCCGCAGCACTTTTATCTAGTCTCTGATAGCGTGCCACTGAATTAGACGTCAGGCTGTGATTTGGCTGCCATTGATTTCTTAAGCCCCTCGGTCTGTCATTCAGTCTGTCAGCCGTGTCCCATCCAGACCCTCTCCCTCTCTCCCTATCTCTCCCCTCTCTATCTCTCTCTCCCTTTCCCTCCTTCTCCCTCTCTCTCTCCCTTTCCTTCTCTCCCTCTCCTTACCCCTCTCTCTCTCCCTTTCCTTCTCTCCCTCTCCTTACCCCTCTCTCTCTCCCTTTCCTTCTCTCCCTCTCCTTACCTCTCTCTCTCTCCCTCTCTCCCCCTCTCCCTCTCTCCGTAGGTAGGGGAATGGTTTGGTATTAACACTATCTCCACCATGGTCCATGGAGATAGTCACCCAATCAGTCCTGTGTTTGCATTAGCCCCTATTCTGCCCCCCTTTCATTTTATCTCTCTTAACACTTCTATTTTTTTATCACCCACTTCTGCTCCTGTGTGCTGTTGGGCTTGCTTTCCCTTCTTTATCCTAACGTTAACAATTGCAAATCCATATCCGCATTCTAATTGCGCATGACGAATTATAAACGTCTTGAGTTTTGCCGTATTTACCAAAGCTATTATTGCATTTAATGAACACTTCTTTTTACGTGAGCCACCTAAAGTTATGCCAGACATTTCCCCAAAACAATGCACGAATGCCCCTACTGGACCCGTGGTGATTTAATAATATCAGAGGCCGTATGTCCAGAACGTCTGTGTGTTTTCAGCTTTGTATTAGGGATCAGGCATTGAAATCCCCCTCCTGCTGAGTTTCCATAGGACCGAATTAACCCCCCACCTCCACGCCCAGCACACGGTTAACATTAGCCTGCTGCTGAGAGTGCAATGCGGCCATTTTTATTTCCTTCACACAGGCTCTGACTCACCGTTGTCCCTTCCAGGTCATCAGCATTTTGGGGAAATTTAAACACAGCCGTGTAACCCCGGAGTCCACCGGAAATATCACAGCCTTGTGAAGTTTCCTCAGCCTATGCTGTTTTGTCGAATCGTGCCGGCCCTCAACCATCGGTTTGTAATGTGTCATTAGGAATATAACGCATTAGGGGGTTCATAAAACAGAAAAACATTTAATTAGGAAAGAATTAGTGCCGTGTCCCGGAAACTGTACAAGAGTAATTGATTGTTGAACATCCCGCGGAGGCCTGTCCGCGGTAATATATACGGCCATTCATCCTGGGACAATGTGTCAGTGTCAATAGCTATATGGCTTACAGATACACTCGTGTCCTTAATGAAACACTGTAAAAAAGGAGAGTCTCAAAATTACATTTTAGCACTCAGTCATTTAGCGGGCACTCGTATCCAGAGAGACTTACAATAAGTGCATCGTCCCGACGGAGCCGGCGAGGACCTATCTACTCAGTGGTTACGGCCGTTTCTGATGCCGTGTGTGCCCCTAGTGAAGGCTTTAAAGTGCCACTAATTCACTTGACAATGACACACCAAACTATTTATAAAAGTGCACTAACTAAATGAATGGCCCATTGAATAGAGAGTTAAGCATTTAAGTGCAAATAAACGCTGGCGGTGTGACCCTCTTATGCCGGCTAACTCAGCCCCTCGGCCATCCTATCCATTTCAATCGTGAGGTGGAGGGAGGGAGAGAGGAAGAGGGAGGGAGAGAGGGAGGGAGAGAGGAAGAGGGAGAGGGAGGGAGAGAGTGCGGGACAAAGAGTGGGGGAGAGAGTGGGGGACAAACGGTGAGAGGGGGAGAGCCACAGAGGGTGAAAGAGAATAACTGAGTGGGAGAGAGGGGGATGGAGGGTGAGAGGGGAGAGGGAGAGACAGGGGAGCTGAGGGAAAAAGAAAGGAACGGAGAGGGAGAGAGTGGAGGACTGAGAGGAAAGAGAGAGGGATCGAGAAGGAAAGAGAGAGGGAGATAGAGAGAAAGAGGGAGCGAGGTGTTAGGAAATGGTGGAACAGCCTTTTACTCTAAAGCCCATTAATTACCAGTGAGTGATCCACTAGTTAACATTTCAGTGTTAAGTAGTCCTCAACGTTCCCTGAGGCTTTTCCCCCAGCCAGCCACAAACCATTAGTGCCTTCACGGAACGAGTGATGGAGGA
Organism: Dallia pectoralis; assembly: GCA_029465975.1. Classification (NCBI taxonomy): domain Eukaryota; kingdom Metazoa; phylum Chordata; class Actinopteri; order Esociformes; family Umbridae; genus Dallia; species Dallia pectoralis. The sequence goes on from CM055757.1 coordinate 7,216,756, forward strand.
AATAAAGGAGAGAATGATCGAGGGAACGAAGAAAGGAATGATAGTGATATATAAGAGGGAATGACAGAGAGAAAGATGGAGTGGAGTGGCGCGATGATCACTAAAGAAAGAAAGTGACATATAGAATGTGATAGAATGTCATTCTGGTTAAAACTGACCACACAGACATACCATATAGACAGCTATACCATACAGACAGTTATACCATACAGACAGTTAAACCATATAGACAGCTATACTATACAGACAGTTATACCATACAGACAGTTATACCATACAGACAGTTATACCATACAGACAGTTATACCATACAGACAGCTATACCATACAGACAGTTATACCATACAGACAGTTATACCATATAGACAGTTATACCATACAGACAGTTATACTATACAGACAGCTATACCATACAGACAGTTATACCATACAGACAGCTATACCATACAGACAGCTATACCATACAGACAGTTATACCATACAGACAGTTATACCATACAGACAGTTATACCATACAGACAGTTATACCATACAGACAGTTATACCATACAGACAGTTATACCATATAAACAGTTATACTATACAGACAGTTATACTATATAGACAGTTATACCATACAGACAGTTATACTATACAGACAGTTATACAATACAGACAGTTATACTATACAGACAGTTATACCATATAGACAGTTATACCATACAGACAGTTATACCATACAGACAGTTATACCATACAGACAGACATACTATACAGACAGTTATACCATACAGACAGTTATACCATACAGACAGTTATACCATATAGACAGTTATACTATACAGACAGTTATACTATACAGACAGTTATACCATACAGACAGTTATACTATACAGACAGTTATACCATACAGACAGTTATACTATACAGACAGTTATACCATATAGACAGTTATACCATACAGACTGTTATACTATACAGACAGCTATACCATACAGACAGTTATACCATACAGACAGTTATACCATACAGACAGTATACCATACAGACAGTATACTATACAGACAGTTATACCATACAGACAGTTATACCATACAGACAGTTATACCATATAGACAGTTATACCATACAGACAGTTATACCATACAGACAGTATACTATACAGACAATATACTATACAGACAGTTATACCATACAGACAGTATACTATACAGACAGTATACTATACAGACAGTTATACTATACAGACAGTTATACTATACAGACAGTTATACTATACAGACAGTTATACCATACAGACAGTTATACTACAGACAGTTATACATACAAACAGTTATACACAGTTATACCATACAGACAGCTATACCATACAGACAGCTATACCATACAGACAGTTATACCATACAGACAGTTATACTATACAGACAGTTATACCATACAGACAGTTATACCATACAGACAGTTATACCATACAGACAGTTATACTATACAGACAGTTATACCATACAGACAGTTATACCATACAGACAGTTATACCATACAGACAGTTATACGATACAGACAGCTATACCATACAGACAGTTATACCATATAGACAGTTATACCATACAGACAGACATACCATATAGACAGTTATACCATACAGACTGTTATACTATACAGACAGCTATACCATACAGACAGTTATACCATACAGACAGCTATACCATACAGACAGCTATACCATACAGACAGTTATACCATACAGACAGTTATACTATACAGACAGTTATACCATACAGACAGTTATACCATACAGACAGTTATACCATACAGACAGTTATACTATACAGACAGTTATACCATACAGACAGTTATACTATACAGACAGTTATACCATACAGACAGTTATACTATACAGACAGTTATACTATACAGACAGTTATACCATACAGACAGTTATACCATACAGACAGTTATACTATACAGACAGTTATACCATACAGACAGCTATACTATACCATATAAACAGGGTATCAATATTGGGGTTCTGACTCAGTGGGGGTATCAGTATTGGGGTCTGACCCAGTGGGTGTATCAGTATTGGGGTCTGACCCAGTGGGGGTTTTAGTATTGGGTTCTGACCCAGTGGGGGTATCAGTATTGGGTTCTGACCCAGTGGGGGTATCAGTATTGGGTTCTGACCCAGTGGGGGTTTTAGTATTGGGTTCTGACCCAGTGGGGGTATCAGTATTGGGTTCTGACTCAGTGGGTGTTTCAGTATTGGGTTCTGACTCAGTGGGGGTAGCAGTATTGGGGTTCTGACAGTAAATGCATCTCCATCCTTTGGCAGGGCGTGTCTCCTCCACTACACCGTTCTTTGCGAAAATTGTCCACAAAAGTCTTTGTTCATTTCCTTTTTTCTTCTTCAACAGCACGTCCTGTGGAATCTGCGCTGGGAAACTGAGAAGGTTGAGAAAGCTTTACAGTATCTCTGACGTTGAGAGGACCAGAGCGGTCGCTTTCTTGTCTTTTTAAAGTCCATGTTTAAACATGTTGAATAATAATCACATAGTTAATCATTTTCATATATGTATGCGGACATTCACTCTTGACTCGTGGTCAATAGTTTACAGTCCCGTTGTCATGGCAACCGGTTCGGTTCTTCAATACCCTCCAGCCGAGTTGCCGTCTGAGTGTTAGTGTCTCCCCTATGACACAGGTCAGGGGTCAAAGTTTAGAGGTAAGTCCCGTCCATTTCTCGCAGTGGGCGGCAGATTCGGGGGGTTCAGGAGTCATGAGGGGTTACAGGGGTTGATGGGAGGAGCCTTAATGTAACTGACATGTTGTAGGTGGCGTAAGCGGTCGGCCAATCAGACCTTGGCCTCCAGGAGTTCCAGGCAGAGTTTGTGCATGGGGACCTTCCCATCCTGCTTGATGCTGTAGAAGTGCTGCACGGCCTTGGTGGAGGTCTGACGGAGCAGGGGCAGGGTCATGAGCAGTTTACCTGCCCGCCGCGGGTCCTCTGTGTGCTGGCCCGCCTCGTAATCCTGCAGGGCCTCGTGGAGCACGTCCTGGAGCTTCTGCACGGCCTCTACGTCCTCTATGTGCATGGAGTCTACAGGGAGAGAAGGATTCACAAAGTGAAACCACAGAACTTCATGTAATCACTGTGCAAGAGAGAGATACACAGGGAGAAACAGAAATACAGAGTCAGAGAAACGGAAATACACAGGGAGAAACAGCGACAGAGAAACAGTCTGCTTGTCTGTGTGTGTTTGTGTGTGTCTGTGTTTGTGTGTGTATGTGTCTGCTTGTCTGCGTGTGTTTGTGTCTGCTTGTCTGTGTGTGTGTCTGTGTGTGTGTGTCTGTGTTTGTGTGTGGGTATGTGTCTGCGTGTTTGTGTCTGTCTGTGTTTGCGTGTGTTTGTGTCTGCTTGTCTGCATGTTTGTGTGTGTGTGTCACAGCAGCCTGTATATCTGTACGTCCTCAGCAGTGTTCCCCCAGGGATAATGACTTAATGCAGGCAGACCTTCAGAACAGACACCAGATCAATCCAGACGATCAATGGAACATGCATGTTAAATAATAATCACAGGTCAACTATTGATAGGAGATCACAAAGACCATGCACTCAGCTGCAGGATGGTCCGCGCACACACACACACACATTTTCTCTAACGACTGGATTTAGTCTGCTGTCCTATAGCTGGAAGCTTAGTGGCTGGCTTCTAGTGTTAGTGGTTCCAGGGTTAACGGTTCAATGTTAGTGGTTCCACTGCTTGTAGTGGTTGTGGTTGTAGTGGTTCTAGTTTGTGTTCGTGTGCCGTTGTGTTTTATTGTGTGTTGTTTTGTTGTACTGTATATTGTCTTGTTTTGTAGTCTATTGCAATATGTAAACGTGTGTTGTCGTGTGCTGTTTTGTTGTAGTGTGTTCTGGTGAGTGTTAATATGTCAATGTGTGTTGTCGTGTGCTGTTTTGAGTTTTGTTCTAGTGTGTTCTTGTGTGTTGGTGTAAAAACACCAACAGTGTTGTGCATTTAGGTCAGTGCTCTACCCCTGTGTGTGTCCGTGGCCATAATCTGTGCTTGTGTGTGTGAAACTGTGTGTATGAGTGTGTGACAGAGGCTTATGCTGTGTGAAAAGTGACCTGTGATCTGACAGGAGCACCCTGGCAGGAAACTGCTTACACACACACACACACACCTTCACTGGCCTGCATTGCCAGCAGTGCTATCATCTAACTCTCCCACACACAAAAGTTGTATCTCCACTATGTCATGGAAGAATCAGTGAGTAGGCCAGATGATATACTGTATATACTGTGTATAGTTATCAACAGAACTAGACTGTGATATACTGTATATAGTTGTCAACAGAACTAGACTGTGATATACTGTATATAGTTGTCAACAGAACTAGACTGTGATATACTGTATATAGTTATCAACAGAACTAGACTGTGATATACTGTATATAGTTATCAACAGAACTAGACTGTGATATACTGTATATAGTTATCAACAGAACTAGACTGTGATATACTGTATATAGTTATCAACAGAACTAGACTGTGATATACTGTATATAGTTATCAACAGAACTAGACTGTGATATACTGTATATAGTTATCAACAGAACTAGACTGTGATATACTGTATATATTTGTCAACAGAACTAGGCTGTGATATACTGTATATAATGTCTATGGTTGTAAATGCTCGAAAATATTGAATATTTTACTTTATATTGTCATTATATTGACCACTTCAGAGTCTATACACTAAAACACAGTTGTTTACTCTTAAATAAATATAAATGTCTCATTTCATTTAACGAGGTACTTAAGTTTCCTTGTTAATAAATGTGATAACACATTCCATGCCAATAAACATATCTATTGCTAACTTTTTTTCAGTTCCAACACAGTATCACAGTTACAAATAACTAGTGGAAACTAACTACTCCCTATAGACGATGAACACTTTTTTTATTACAAGATTTATTAGTGTGGTGTGTATATTCCCGTACATTCCTTAACTTATCACTTAGATATGTTACCACACGGTGGTTGTTTTCCTCTGTAAAAAGCTATCCTGCTGTACAAAACATTTGCCACCATTTTGTAGTGTGTTCGTCCACTGCTGTTAGATAAAATGCCTCGAGTGAGAGCAGTGAATCAATGGGCGTTCGATTAACTCTTAAGGTGACAGCAGACTTAATGTGATTTGGCTGTTAGTTAAATTAACACGCTAGTCAAACATGTCCGGCTAATTGTGTGAATAACTTCTGTTTCTTGGCTTTATAGGAAAGAGATGCACTTCTCCAAAGAGAGCTTGACAATTATAACAAGCAGACATACGTGTGACCTGGAGTAAATTGGCAGGAAAACTGTGTTCTATTAGCGTAGCATGTTGCTAATGAGCACTGGGGTTAAACAGGGTCTGGTTTAGACACGTATATGCACACACACACACACACACACACACACACACACACACACGCATATATACACACAGAAACCATTACATGGGAATCACGTTCAATAGCATTTCTTAAGGGTTCCCATCATTAATTCAGACGATTAGCATTCAAGGAATTAATTAGTGTCCCTGCCCTTCAAAATGCTAATGCTAGCTTTATGTTGTTGCATTGTTAACAGGCTTCCAGTGTTCCTATACTAAACAGATAGTACTGACTCTGGACAACTGGCCCCTATGTTTCTATACTAAACAGATAGTACTGACTCTGGACAACTGGCCCCTATGTTTCTATACTAAACAGATAGTACTGACTCTGGACAACTGGCCCCTATGTTTCTATATTAAACAGATAGTACTGACTCTGGACAACTGGCCCCTATGTTTCTATACTAAACAGATATCAAAGGCTATAAAACTGACCCCAATATGTCTATATCCAGCACAGAACCCAAACTAACAAACTAACAGCTTTGATGAAACATTTACTTCATTAGTTTCTGCCCATCTTAAATGTATTCTAAGTGTATTGTATTCTAAGTGTATTCAATGCGTCCTGTGCTGGATTCTAAAACCCATCCACTTTACAGGAAAACTCCAAATTGAACTGTAGTTAAGGAGTCCAGCTGCTATCAGTCTCCGTCTGCATCATCGACAGCATGGATGAACTCTTAAATACAAAATCAATTAAAAAACACATTTCTCTAAAGAGTCACACGCCCGAGCCCTCTCTAGGGTGCACTTCCTGGCAGAGGGGCCGCTCTGTGTTATTCCCTCCACACTTCCCCCACGTTCCCCACGCCCAGCTTGCCAAATGGTAAGCTGTTATCCTGCGGCCGGCAGAAGCAATCTGCTCTTTCATTTTTCAGCGTGGCTGGGTCCTGCGATTGATCGGCACATATGGCCCCAGAAAACAAACTGTCGATACGTCGAGCGCAGGAGAATTTCAACAAATAGCCCCCCCTCTATTCGAGCCGACCGTTGCGTCCCATTTAACGGACTCTATTGACAGTTTCCTTCTTGTAATTAAAGGGAGAACTACTGGCCGGCAACCAAGATAAAGTTCAAAGATGGGGTCACCGAGGTAGGAGTGGAGGGGCGGAGTCGGGCCGGAACTGTCGATGCTGGACGACATCAGAGGCGGTTATTGACACAAGGGGGTCCTAATGATCGCACCTTATTTAACAGGCATCTAAGGAGACCACTGCTAATTGTTAAAAGGGACAGGGACTGCCGTGCTTCAAGGAGAAGCTGGGGAATAGACTGTCTAATTGGGAAGGTGTGTGTGTAAAAATGGTAAGGTTGTTGTGTGTGTATGTAAATGATTAGGTTGTTTGTGTGTGTGTTTGTGAATGGTAAGGTGTGTTGCGTGAATATGTGTGTTTGTGTGTGGTAAGGTAAGTGGCGTACGTGTGTCAGTGTCGTAATGTATTGTATGTATACTGCCGTACACAAACATTAGGGTGCTCAGAAATGTCATTGTTTTCCCATGGAAGCATTTGATGAGTTTGAATAGGAGGGTTGTGCTTTGGGTCGTTGTCTTATTGTAAGAGGATCTCGGCTCCAATCAAGCGCCATCCACAGGAGTTATTGCCTCCCTTAAAATGGAGTTATTGCCTCCCCTATTAAAGATCACTTTTACCCTAACCAAAGCTCCCACATTACCACCGCCAAAGCACCCCCAGACCACCACAATGCCTCCACCATGCGTGACCGATGACGTCCAGCACTCCTCCAACTTTTCAATTGGTCATGAATGTTCTTCAATCTTCCCCTGACCAGTTCATGTGGGCTTTTGCCCATTGTTTTTTATTGACCACTCTGACATATGGCTAATTCTTTACAACTCTGCCTAGAAGGCCAGCATACAGGAAACAAGAATAACCTGACGAGTTCCAGGTGAAAGTCATTTGTTTATGACCATTGTGCTCTAAATACTCATCTAATCTGAAGGTCACTATGTTTCTAGCTTGTTAACTCGTTGTTAGCTTGTTGTTATCAATCATAATTGCAATAGGAGATATCCAAGTGCCCGCAAACATTTGAATGTCAGTGTGTATACGTTAGAGAGAATGTGATTGAATGTGCAGGTTTGTGTCTGCTTCGGCCGTGTTTTAAAAGCATTTATTTGGCTCCTCTTATGGGTGTCATGGGAGGTGAGGAGGTGTATCTCGGAGATGTTCTGATTACCAGCGGCACAAGCTACATCAGAGCTGTGCCTTTATTCCTACTTGGGCTACACGCGCTGTACATCAATTTGGCTAAAAGCTTTCACCACATGACACTGTTATTGTATTTTGGTTTTATATTTTTTACTGTGAGAGCAGGAACAGGAGACCGCCGGGACTGATTTGTAATGTTTTACCGCCGTAGCGCTGTGGTAAACGAAATATCAGATTTAATATATAAAATGTAAGTGATATTTCAGAGATCAGACGGAAGCAGTCCTATTCGGCATGTTAACAACACGGGAAACAAGCACGCTTTTATGAAATAACATTACGGGCATTGATTTTACGGCAAACTTTTTCTACAACACCGTTAAGTATTAGCTGTGGTGTTTCTTCAGATATTCAGGAAGTTACCCATCGAAGTTAATACAAATGCATAGGGCCTGTGTGTGTGTGTTTCTTTGTATGCGCGTGTGTGTGTGTTAGACTACATACATGTGTGTGTGTGCCCGTTAGGGTGCGATACGCCTCATATCTGTGCTCACCTGAGTTAGCCAGAGCGATCGCCTTGAGAGTGACAAACTCCTCCTTCTCCAGCTTCATGGCTTTGTATTTCTTCACCAGTTGCAGGATGGCGTTGTTCAGGTCCAACAGGCCCGCTAGTTTGGACTGGTCCTCGTCCATGATGTAGTCCTCGGCGTACACCAGCTTGTCCTCGAACGACAGCGAGCGATACACCACCCGCAGAATGAGGATCTCCATCCAGGCGCTCTGCAAGAGGCTCATCTGGTCGGCCAGAGACAGCGTGGAGAACCCTGGGGGAGCAAATAAAGGGTTAAACACACTGGACCCCCTGCTGCCGGGTCATATTTCGGGTTGGCCAAACAAACCACCACGGGGGACCTGTACAGAGTCAGGGTCGAGATGGAGGGTGGTGCAGCTGTGGTATTCGGGTCGGGTGCCTTGTGGTTCTTGCTTTGGAACTGCCCCACACTGGTCCTGGGGAGACACCATCGCTGATAGATCCGTGATTTAAATTCAGGCCCCCACACCCATGGTGACCAGGGGCCTCCTCCTCTTCCCCTGCCCAGCGCCCAGGGCTCTACTCTGGGGACAGAGAGGCCTTATCTCCCCCCGAACACACACGCCATGGATCAATGCTAGCCATCACCACCCCCTCACACTCGGATGGCCTAAAAACTATTTCTCTCTGTCCGCTTTTGTCTCTGTCGTGTCCATATCTGTTGACTCCTCTCTGTCTACTCCTGTGTCTTCTGGTGCATATCTATCTATATAGAAATATATCCATCTATCTACTTATCCAACTATCTATCTATCCAACTGTCTATTTATCTATCATGCCTTTGTCTTCTCCCTCTAGATCTCAGAGTGTATTCTGTGCCAGTGAATGTACAGGTCTGGCTGAATCTTGACCACATGATGAGTCTCTCCGGCTGCAACGGATATGTGATGCCAGCGTGTGTTTATTATAAATATTCTGGACCTAGACCTTATTGACACAAATAGAGGATGTCAGCATGGGCATGATCTTATGGAGCAGCTTTACTAACATTGAGATCTCTCTCTCTCTCCGTAATGGAACATCTGCCTAGTCACTCTCCTGTCACAGCTGTTCTCTGTCCTGCTCTGCTCAAACACCTGGTCATTCACACCTGTGAGTGTGTGTGTGTGTGTGTCTAGGGATGCCATACGAAGGACCAGGAAGGGAGCAGCCCAGATGCACACCTGTCAGTGCATTAAGTGTGTGTGTGTGTGTGTGTGTTATCAGCTATCAGAGACATTCGACTGGAGGAATGGAATTGGCACATCTTAACATCTGTTGAGTTGAGACACCTCTGGAGATGATACGTTGTGCGTTTGTTTGAGAGACCGGTGTGTGTTTGAGAGTGCAGTCGTGTATGTAAGAGAGGGCAGGTGTGTGAGTGGGAAGGTGTGTGTGTTTGTGTGTGTGAGAGAGGCCGATGTGTGAGTGAGAAGGTGTGTGTGTGATAGAGGCAGATGTGTGAGTGGGAAGGTGTGTGTGTGTGTGTGTGTGAGATAGAGGCAGATGTGTGAGTGGGAAGGTGTGTGTGTGTGTGTGAGATAGAGGCAGATGTGTGAGTGGGAAGGTGTGTGTGTTTGTGTGTGTGAGAGAGGCAGATGTGTGAGTGGGAAGGTGTGTGTGTGTGTGTGTGTGTGTGTGTGTGATAGAGGCAGATGTGTGAGTGGGAAGGTGTGTGTGGGTGTGAGAGGCAGGTGTGTGAGTGGGAAGGCGTGTGTGTGTGTGAGAGGCAGGTGTGTGAGTGGGAAGGTGTGTGTGTGTGAGAGGCAGATGTGTGAGTGGGAATGTGTGTGTGTGAGAGAGGCAGATGTGTGAGTGGGAATGTGTGTGAGAGAGGCAGGTGTGTCAGTGAGAATGTGTGTGTGTGTGTGTGTGAGGCAGGTCTGTGAGTGGGAAGGCGTGTGTGTGTGTGTGAGCAGTGTGTCATCTTCCTGAACTGACCACTAGTGTTACAGCAGGTCATTATGTTGTAGTTCCAGGCTATTGTTTATAACAACTGTTCATTTATTATTCACTACAGGTGACATCTCTGATCGCATTAGGGGTTGTGGAGGGCTTGGACACATTTGGTGAGTCTTCCTCACACACACACACACACACACACACACACACACACACACACACACACACACACACACACCACACACACACACACACACACACACACAGACACACAAACACACACACACAACTACTACTTAATAAAATCATCAAAATGGATTTAGGATTAATTTCTTAGGGGGGTCTTAAATACCCCACTCCTCTGAAGAGGAAGGGACAAGAGATGGAGGCTGGCATGGCTGAAATTAACACACAGAACAGGTAGAACACCTCCTCCGGCAAGGGGAAGGATTTGTGCTGCAGGAATAGAAACCAAATAGGACGGATCGGGAAGTTGGTGTTCAGTAGACAGTGTTTGGTGAGGGGAAACAGTAGTGTTGGGATGTTCAGTATAAACTGTTTGGTGAGGAGAAACAGTAGTGTTGGGATGTTCAGTATAAAATGTTTGGTGAGGGGAAACAGTAGTGTTGGGATGTTCAGTATAAACTGGTGAGGGGAAACAGTAGTGTTGGGATGTTCAGTATAAACTGGTGAGGGGAAACAGTAGTGTTGGGATGTTCAGTATAAACTGGTGAGGGGAAACAGTAGTGTTGGGATGTTCAGTATAAACTGGTGAGGGGAAACAGTAGTGTTGGGATGTTCAGTATAAACTGGTGAGGGGAAACAGTAGTGTTGGGATGTCCAGTATAAACTGGTGAGGGGAAACAGTAGTGTTGGGATGTCCAGTATAAACTGGTGAGGAGAAACAGTGAGAGACAAAGTAAGGAAATAAACAGAAAGTGTTTGTGTCATATGTGTGTCATAGGGTAGGGGCGGGGTTCTGTGGCATGGCAGATGGACTGATTCAATAGCCTGGAGGGTATTTCTGTGCACCACCAAGCCTTCTACACACACACACACACACACACATACACAGACCGCTATTTGTAAATAATTAGATTTACACATTCCACAGACAATCGTCAACCATCTCCCCCCCGTTACCCCCGCCCCCTCCCAAACCCCCCACCGGCCCGCCCTGCACTTCCCCTCCCCCCCCTCCGACCACACCAATAATTAAAAGCACCATGATTAGTTTATTGAGTGGAAGGAGGAGGGTTTTTTCTCATTGAGGTCCATCGGTGATGTTATCTGGGGGAGCAGCTTGGCATGGCGGCCTGTCAGGCCCGTGCAGCCATTCAATTCCTCTTATCAGTCTGATTAATACTAATACGGCTCCGGGACGCATTCATTAACAGATACGCATCTCTGTTCTCATCGCCGATCGATGCGGCGGAGAAAAGGAGCATCAATGTGAATTTAGTGCCGATGACGGAGCGAGAGGGGTATTGACGTGTGAGAGGGGGAACGGAGAGGGAGACGGGGGAGGGAGACGAGCGGGAGAGAGAGGAATTCCCGGGGTCCTTTTATACCTGTGATTTCATTTCACAAAAGAGGCTCCTCTTTAAACTCTAATTGCATTTCCTCCCTGTCAAGTGGGCCTTGGCTCGCATTGTTAAGGAGACATCTGTGGGATGTGTGTGTGTGTGTCTGTGTGTGTGTCCCTCTGCCTCGTCTCTCATTGTTAAATCGGATTCTGAAGTGTGTGTGTGTGGGTGCGTGTGCACGAGCAATCACGTGTGTATTGTAATCTAGATAAGATTATGAAATGGACAGATAAGGTGATCTAATGAGTGATGGTGAGATTCAATTAAAACCAGTGTCCTTGATAAGTAGTGTGTACTTCATTAAATCCCACTCTACCTATCTTCATTAAATCCCACTCTACCTATCTTCATGACACACAAAAGTCAGGTTGTTATAAAGACTCAGTGGATGCTGTTGCTATTGGCCTAGCCATCTCTCTCCTCCCTCTCTCATGTCCACTCTCCTCCTCCCTCCATCTCTTCACTCCTGTCTGCTCTCTCCTCCATCTCTTCAGTCCTGTCTACTCTCTCTTCCTCCCTTTATCTCCAGTCTCAGTGAACTGCTCAATAAACCAGACATGGTGTGAGAGTACAGTCTATATGTTGTTTTGTTTGTTAGTTTGTTCGTGTGTCAACGTCAATAGTTGTTGCAGATGCTTGTACCAGGATATGGGTGTTTTCATGTGTGTGTGTGTGTGTGTGTGTGTGTGTGTATAGTACATAATGTGTGTGTCTGTTACCTGCTATCAGAAATGACATTCATGTTTGTGCCACACCACCAAGGTCTGACAGTAGAGGCTGAGGGTGTAGTCATGCAGACTTTATTCTACTGGGCACCAAAACACACACACACACACACACACATACACACACACATACGCACTACCGTCCTGCAACCCTGCAGCCAGTATGTCTGCAAAATCAGTCCTGACTGCACGTTAACACCCCGGACAGCTGAACAGCCTGTGTACCCACCCACAAGCACACGTTCGCATACACACACACACACATAAAACCCACCTCACACACACACACATAAACACCTCAGGATAGAACCCACCTCACACACACACACACACACACACACACACGATAGAACCCACCTCACACACACACACAAACACACATAAAACACCTCAGGATAGAACCCACATCACACACACACACACACACACATAAAACACCTCAGGATAGAACCCACCTCACACACACACACACACACATAAAACACTTCAGGGTAGAACCCACCTCACACACACACACACACACACACACACACACACCCCTCACTCATCTGAGACCAAGCTATATTCAGACTGACTGATAACTGATAAGTGTAGAGTACAGGTAACACAACGTAACACTACTAATGAATTGGCATCATGAGTGTCACAACACAAGAGGGAGGCCAGTAGAGACTTACAGTAGAGACTAACAGCTCAGGCACACTGCATACAAACCTGAGGAGTTTTACAGTAACGGACAGGGGTACGCAATGGCAGACCTCCCGTGTCTCACACACACACACACACAGACATAAACACATCATGGCTGAACTAATTAAGGAGTGAGGCAGGAAGTGATGATGAGGAAGCAGACACAGCTTCAGAGGATGCTTGTATTCGGGTTAAAACATACATAAAAATACCAATAAATCCCAAGATTTCAAATTGAACATCTAATAAAAATATCCTCAAAAAGAATTGCATTACATCAGCTTGGATCAAGATTTCCACTTCTGCAGGTTTAAAAGAGCAGTTTTTCCGTGAGCCAGAAATTCTCCGGCGATGAAGCCAATCCAATGTTTACTCTCATAAGTCAGTGGGTCGGAGAAGCATTAGTGCCACAGAGATCATACCACAGAGATCATACCACAGAGATCATACCACAGAGATCATACCACAGGGATCATACCACAGAGATCATGCCACAGAGATCATGCCACAGAGATCATGCCACAGAGATCATGCCACAGGGCATACTATGTAAACGGCAGACTGAGTTGGCCAACCAGACACTTCGAACCGTTCCATTTACCCCCTCCTCTACGTTTAAGACTTGCCCCTGTGTGAGTGTGTGTGTGTGTGTGTATTAGGTGCCTACTACAGTATGTGAAGGCCTTGTCCGACTTCTACCTGTTGGATTTAATCTGTAAAAATGACGTTGCCCACTGCTTTGATGTTGTTATTTTTTCTTCTTTGCAGCACAGAGAAACACACACGGAAACACATCCCTAACCTAACAGTTCAGAGAGTTTGGGGAGAGTCGTAAAAAAGTATGGAGAAGACAGAAACACAGACCATTCAGTGAGGCTGCTAAGATCTTAGGCTATAATTATGGCTAGCTTTGGGTTCAGGTTAGGTTATTGAGGTTATGGATAGGGTACGGTTAAGATTAGGTTTAGAGCTACAAAGTAGGGAACATGGATTTCTGGGTCAGAGTTCTCAGCTCCCACTCAGGATTGAAAGACAAACATGTGTGAGAGTGTGTGTGGGCGTCGGCTAAACATAACCCCTCCTATCAGGTTTCCTCCCACCAGATCCCCTTCCACCAGATCCCCTCCCACCAGATCCCCTTCCACCAGATCCCCTCCCATCAGATCCCCTTCCACCAGATCCCCTCCCATCAGATCCCCTCCCACCAGATCCCCTCCCATCAGATCCCCTTCCACCAGATCCCCTCCCACCAGATCCCCTCCCACCAGATCCCCTCCCCCCAGATCCCCTCCCATCAGATCCCCTCCCACCAGATCCCCTCCCACCAGATCCCCTCCCACAGATCCCCTCCCAGATCCCCTCCCACCAGATCCCCTCCCATCAGATCCCCTCCCATCAGATCCCCTCCCATCAGATCCCCTCCCATCAGATCCCCTCCCATCAGATCCCCTCCCATCAGATCCCCTCCCACCAGATCCCCTCCCACCAGATCCCCTCCCACCAGATCCCCTCCCATCAGATCCCCTCCCACCAGATCCCCTCCCATCAGATCCCCTTCATCCAGATCCCCTCCCATCAGATCCCCTTCCTCCAGATCCCCTTCCTCCAGATCCCCCAAGTCCTAACCCTTCACCACCCGACTGACCCTGGAACAGTGTCTAGGGCCATCCAAACCCTGACCTCTGACCCCGTGGTGAATAAACATTAAGACAGGCACTCCTCAGGGACGACCTAAACACACTCAGAGGTCCTTTCTGTCATCAGACTGAGAGACGGAGAGAGGGAGATGGAGAGACAGGGAGAGAGGACAAGAGAGAGAGAGATGGAGAGACAGGGAGAGAGGACAAGAGAGAGAGAGAGAGAGAGAGAGATGGAGAGACAGGGAGAGAGGACAAGAGAGAGAGAGAGAGATGGAGAGACAGGGAGAGAGGACAAGAGAGAGAGAGAGAGATGGAGAGACAGGGAGAGAGGACAAGAGAGAGAGAGAGAGATGGAGAGACAGGGAGAGAGGACAAGAGAGAGAGAGATGGAGAGACAGGGAGAGAGGACAAGAGAGGGAGAGATGGAGAGACAGGGAGAGAGGACAAGAGAGAGAGATGGAGATACAGGGAGAGAGGACAAGAGAGGGAGATGGAGAGACAGGGAGAGAGGACAAGAGAGGGAGATGGAGAGACAGGGAGAGAGGACAAGAGAGAAAGAGGGAGATGGAGAGACAGGGAGAGAGAGGACAAGAGAGAGAGAGAGATGGAAAGACAGGGAGAGAGGGCATGGTGGAACTGATGTTGTACTGGGTAATCTATTTCCATTACTGAGAGGAGCACTGAAACACATGGTTATATGACAGACGTCTCTATGCTACAGGAATGCAAATGCAACATGTTCACGTCACTACCGAAAATGTAGTCATTTTATTAAAACACATAATAAAAGTGGGAAACTCGGGATTAAGATGATTGCAACGCCGATGTCTGTGAAAAACAACAAATTAAATCAGGGAAAGATCAGATTGGGAATTTATGCATATTTATACATTTCACACAGTGGCAAGAAGACTGCCGTGTGTTTACTATCTTAGCGACAAAATATATTCTTCTTTTTCCGTCTCTCTTGGACCCCTCCTCTCTCCTGTAGCCTGGAGGAGGGGGGGAGCAGCAGCTCCTTCTAATCAGGTACAAAGACAGCCAGAGCTGCTTCATTCCAGTGCTGCTACTAATTATCAATCTCACCCCGTACAAACTGAATACATTACAGACAATATGCACTGTAGATTTGTGCTATACATTACTGTGTGTGTGTGTGTGTGTAGTTCTGTGTGTCTAAGCATTTGCATGTCTAGGTGTGTGTGTGTGTGTGTGTGTGCATGTAGAAACGTCTGCATGTTTTCTTTGCTATCGCTCTACTTTCTGACTTAATTAGACCAGGAAGGACGACATGCAGAGGGGTTCTGGCGGCGTCACAAAGGCAGGTTGCCGGGGTCTGAGCCGGTCGCCGAGGTCCCCCGGCAACAGTAAAGCCCTTCGTCTCCGTGGAGACGCCAGATGGAGTGACATTAAGATGGTTGCAGAGGAGTCATTTGAAATAATAAAATATCAATATTTACATTTTAATTAGCCACTCTCCCTGGGAGCCTTTGTCATACTTGATAGAGACAGGAGAGAGAGAGAGAGAGAGAGAGAGGGAGAGAGGGAGAGAGAGAGAGAGAGAGATACGCGATAAGGGGAGAGAGGAGCGAAAGAGGTAGAGAGTGTGGAGAGGAAAGGAGAATGAGAAGGGTGGCGGAGAAGATGAGAACTAGGGAAGAGAGAGGTAGGGAGCGTGGGAAAAAAGAGAGAGAAAAGAGAACCAGCACAGGAGAGACAAAGCTGGAGAGGGAGGAAGAGACGAAGAGGGTCAATGGGAGGAAATGATGAAGAGGGAGAGAGGGGTGAGATCAAGGAAGAGTGGAAAAGACAAAGGAAGAGCGCGTGGGAGAGAGAAGTAAGGATGGAGGGAAGATGAGAATCCGTGAGGGTCACTACTGTCCTGTGTATGTTTGAGTGTTTGTGTTGGGCTCGTTTCTATGACAGAGAGTCATTCGGAACTGATCCCGGGCATTCATATGGTGCTCCAGAGAAGGACTTGATTCCACACAACAACAATGAATGCTGCCTTCTCCTTCTCTATCCATAACATCTATCCCTCCTCTCTTTCCTTCTCTCCTCTCTCATCTCTCCTTCGTGAGGTTGATGCTGATGTCAGCTGGACTGACCCTGTGTGGTGGGATTTCTGTTGGGGGAATTAGGGATGTGTGCACACGACACAGAAGCTTATACACACACACACACACACACACGTGTGTTTACGCTAAGATGCTGAATCTACATGCCGACAGACATATTCGATCTCGCCACGTTCTCACACCTTCTATTCCAAACAAACACACACACACACACACACAAAACAGCACAATAGGACTTCTGCCTCTGTGTTTTTGAACATGGGCTCAGGTTATAATGTGTGTGTGTGTGTGTGCATTTGTGTATGTGTGTGTGTGTGTGCATTTGTGTGTGTGTGTGCATTTGTGTGTGTGTGTGTTTGTCTCCAACGGGGTGCTGGGACACATATTCACAGGGATGAAATCATTTTCCCTCACTGATCAATTAACTGGAATCCGTCAGCCGATCGATCAATACCGGAGTTATCCTTTAAGAACATGATCCTCCTACAGTATTCAATCCCTCTGTAGCCACAATAACGAGACACACACCAGTTCTAACCCTACAGAACCATTTGAGATTAGATTTGTGTGTGTGTGTGTGTTTGCATTAGAAATAAACTCCCTAATCTCTTCAATATGAGAATAGACGGCCTGCACGGATTAATTTCATATTTAAGGATTAGACCTCTCAAATATGATCAGCCATAACAAACATTGAGGAGAGAGACATACAATGTGGGAGGGAGGGGCAGATAAATTAAACAACAGAAAGATAGAGACGGGGGGATGGTGAAGGGAGGTGAAGAGAGAAGAGAGGTGGAGAGAGAAGGGAGGTGGAGAGAGAAGAGAGGTGGAGAGAGAAGAGAGGTGGAGAGAGAAGAGAGGTGGAGAGAGAAGGGAGGTGGAGAGAGAAGAGAGGTGGAGAGAGAAGGGAGGTGGAGAGAGAAGAGAGGTGGAGAGAGAAGAGAGGTGGAGAGAGAAGAGGTGGAGAGAGAAGAGAGGTGGAGAGAGAAGGGAGGTGGAGAGAGAAGAGAGGTGGAGAGAGAAGGGAGGTGGAGAGAGAAGAGAGGTGGAGAGAGAAGAGAGGTGGAGAGAGAAGAGAGGTGGAGAGAGAAGAGAGGTGGAGAGAGAAGGGAGGTGGAGAGAGAAGAGAGGTGGAGAGAGAAGGGAGGTGGAGAGAGAAGAGAGGTGGAGAGAGAAGGGAGGTGGAGAGAGAAGAGAGGTGGAGAGAGAAGGGAGGTGGAGAGAAAAGAGAGGTGGAGAGAGAAGGGAGGTGGAGAGAGAAGAGAGGTGGAGAGAGAAGAGAGGTGGAGAGAGAAGGGAGGTGGAGAGAGAAGAGGTGGGGAATGAGGGGAAAAGAGAGAGATGGAAAGTGGAGAAGAGGTGGAGAGAGAAGGGAGGTGGAGAGAGAACAAAAAAAGAAGGAATGGTGATTTAGACGGGAAGATAGAGAGATAAAGAGATGGAGAGATAAAGCAATAGAGAGATAGCCCCACTCTTCTAGGAGGCCTTAATGCTTTCAAGACGGGACATTACCCCATTCTACAGCCATGAGCACCTTTTAATTTCTGAAAAAGCCATGGCTGAAAATCTTAATTAATTGTTCCATACTGCTTCAGGGTCATTATGCACGGCAATAAAGGACGTGTAATTATGAAATTTTACAGCCATTACAGAGGCTGAGAGATCGTATGTCATCATCAGATCTGGCCAATGGTTAGGCGAAACACATACGGCGGGCTGGATGGGCGGGCACACACACACACACACACACACACACAACGAGCATGCACACACTCACACACGCACACGTGATGGAGTACACCCAAACTGATCTGTCAAGCCCAGACAATAACCCCAGCTCCCAGCCAGCCACAACACAGTCAGCTACCCACAGATGAGACATGGGATCAAGATTAAATGGAAACCTGCGCGTAAACGCTACTACTGCAATGATCAGCGTGGGTATTGTGTGTGTGTGTGTGTGTGTGTTTACAAGTTGTGTGTGTGCAGGGGACATGCAATAATAGAGAACGATAGGTATGTTTACTCTGTTTGTGTGTATGTGTGTGTGTGTGTGTGTGTGTGTGTGCCTGTAACTGAGTCTGTGTGTGTCTGTAAGAGGGTCTGTGTGTTTTTGTGTGTGTCTGTGCGTGTGTGTCTTTGTCTGTATGTCTGTGTATGTGTGTGTGTGTCTGGGTGTTTATGTGTTTGTGTGTATGTCTGTGTGTATGTCTGTGTGTGTCTGTGTGTGTGTGTGTGTGTGTGTGTGTGTATGTCTGTGTGTGTGTCTCTGTGTGTGTGTGTGTGTGTGTGTGTGTGTGTGTGTGTGTGTGTGTGTGAGTGTGGACGCCCAGTGAAGCGTCTCCAGATGGATGCAGATCACAGGGAAACACACAATAAGGTGTAATGTGTGGAGGCAGGTGGGAGCTGGGAACGCACACGGCCACCTCATAGCGCTTCAATCACACACACACACACACACACACACACACACTGGGAACACACGGCCACCACATAGCGCTTCAATCACACACAAACACCGAAGCAATATACATCTTCATCAAACCGCCAAAACGGCTCTATCAAACCAGGTGAGAGGTGCTGTATCCCAGCATGATGTGATCAAACCAGGTGAGAGGTGCTGTATCCCAGCATGATGTGATCAAACCAGGTGAGAGGTGCTGTATCCCAGCATGATGTGATCAAACCAGGTGAGAGGTGCTGTATCCCAGCATGATGTGATCAAACCAGGTGAGAGGTGCTGTATCCCAGCATGATGTGATCAAACCAGGTGAGAGGTGCTGTATCCCAGCATGATGTGATCAAACCAGGTGAGAGGTGCTGTATCCCAGCATGATGTGATCAAACCAGGGTCATTGGAACAAGGCAGCATCAGCGCGTGTGTCTGTCCCCGTATAACCGTGGTGTATACTGTGGAGCGCCGTGAGAGAACCCCCCGTGCAACAGACCGTCCCGTTCTCCGGTTCTCACAGAGAGGTGGATGAAAAGGATGAGTGAAAAATGAAAGGAATACGCTGACGGGAGAAGGGTAACGACCTGCTAGGGAAAGCCAGTGGCAATATGCCATCCTGTAGGAGGCGAAAGGAGCTGCGCTGCCGTTGAAACATAAAGGGACGGCGAGACTCTCAAACAGACGGATGAAGGGAGGAGGAGAAAGGATATGCTGGAAAGCTTCCACACTGGAGCTCGATTAGAATTATAATCTGGATTAAATTTTCAAAGAAGGAATAAGAAGGAGAAGGACTGTGTGTGTGTGTGTGTGTGTGTGTGGTGTGTGTGTGTGTGTGTGGTGTGTGTGTGTGTTGTGTGTGTGTGGTGTGTGTGTGTGTGTGTGTGTGTGTGTGTGTGTGTGTGTGTGTGTGTGTGTGTGTGTGTGTGTGTGTGT
The DNA here is from genome assembly GCA_029465975.1 of Dallia pectoralis. Taxonomy (NCBI): domain Eukaryota; kingdom Metazoa; phylum Chordata; class Actinopteri; order Esociformes; family Umbridae; genus Dallia; species Dallia pectoralis. The sequence continues at coordinate 7,236,936 of CM055757.1, forward strand.
GTGTGTGTGTGTGTGTGTGTGTGTGTGTGTGTGTGTGTGTGTGTGTGTGTGTGTGTGTGTGTGTGTGTGTGTGTGTGTGTGTGTGTGTGTGTGTGTGTGTGTGTGTGTGTGTGTGTGTGTGTGTGTGTGTGTGTGTGTGTGTGTGTGTGTGTGTGTGTGTGTGTGTGTGTGTGTGGTGTGTGGAGTGTGTGGTGTGTGTGTGTGTGTGTGGTGTGTGTGTGTGTGTGTGTGTGTGTGTGTGTGTGTGTGTGTGTGTGTGTGCCCGTGTTTGAGGTACAAGTCAGCCTCAATAATTAAGAGATTAGCCAGACCGAGTTGAAAAACGTTTCTGCTGAAACCACTATTATTGAGAGAGAAACAGAGGGAAAGAAAGGTAGAGAACGGAGATAGAGACGGAGACCAACAGACATGAAGGGAGAGAGGAAAATGGAGTGATAAAGACAGAAAAGGATAAAGGAGGGAGAGAAAAAGAGTTGAGGAGCAGCACCAGTGAAGACCTATTGTACAGCAGCAGTCAAACAATGAACAGATGTCTCTATTTCCTTTAACAACTACATCTCTCAGTTATCGTCCTGTAAGGGCCTCTAACACCACCCAGACTGGGCCTCTAACACCACCCAGACTGGGCCTCTAACATCACCCAGACTGGGCCTCTAACATCACCTAGACTGGGCCTCTAACACAACCCAGGCTGGGCCTCTAACAC
>CM055757.1:7242641-7257641 GCA_029465975.1 Dallia pectoralis
AATGAAGTGGACTGTGTCAGTGCCTTTAGAGTGAGCCCCGATATCTACATAAAGGAGATTAAAGCAGCCGGGTCCCCATTCCACGGCTCAATCATATTGTGTTAGCACGTGCTTATCCTCCGCCCAGACAAATTGAAAGGGAAAGAAAGAAAGACGGAAAGAAAGAAAGAGAGAGAGAGTGAGAGAGACAAGGCTCAGAGATAGACCCACAGAATGATAGAAGCCGGAGCAATTTGTCTGTCCATAAAGGTTCGGGTAATGTCGGCCGGGGCTGTCGTGGTGAAAAGGCCGCGTCGGAGAACGACCACCATTCATGCGTCCGACGCGTCAGGTACCACTGACTGCCATTGTTTAGCAGATAAGACCTGTCACTGTGGCAGGACAGCACTCATTCTGTTATTTTTTATGATTATCTAATACAGAGAGAGTATTTGACAGGGGGAGGGGGGGAGGGAAGTGGGGAGACAGGGAGGGAGAGAGAAAGAGAAGTGGGGGAGAAAGAAAGACAGGTGGGGGAGAAAGGAAGAGAAGTGGGGGAGAAAGAAAGACAGGTGGGGGAGAAAGGAAGAGAAGTGAAGGTGAGGACGAGGGAGAGACAAATGTGTAATTCTATTGACATATCAAAGCAGTCCTGAATGGTCTTTTTTATTTCTTTTCATCCTTTCCTTTTCAAATATTTGCTCTCCGCCTGGTTCGCCGTTCCGGCACGTCCTCCGACACAAAGACATGACACGGAGACTAATATGCTGGCGACGCCCGTGTGAATGAGGTAAACCCCTAAATGAGATTCCTCACTAATCCACATTATACGTAGAGTCAAGGAGATTCACATGTTTAATTCCACACATTCACTTCCTATCATCTTCCCGAGCCAGCATCTGTGGAAACGCTAACGTCCCATGTATATACTGGCCTGTGTGTGTGTGTGTGTGTCTGTCTGTCGCGCGTGTGTGAGCGAGTCTCCTTCTGCACTCGTAATAGCAAATCATACGTTTGCATAGGTCATTAATATGTAAATGATCACAAACTCACACACACACACACACACACACACCCTATCGCTCCTAAATGAACCCAGCCTTCCCATATTACAAAACAAATCAGACGGGAGAGTGTGTGTGTGTGTGTGTGTGTGTGTGTGTGTGTAGTGGCATGTCAAGGGGGGTTGGCGAGACGAGAAGCCGGAGTATGTGTAAGTGCGTCGAACGACACGTGCACACACGCACACACTCACATACAGACACACAGTCACTCACACACACACACACACACACACACAGCGTCTCGTTATCCGTCGCTCTCTCTTTCTCTGCGGCAGCCTCCGTAACACTGAGTGATGTTTAAATTAGTTTACAATTTGCCTTCCCCGCGCCTCCGTCGGCTCTTAAGCGTCTGGAGCTCCGAGGTGTCAGCGCGTCTCCTAACCACCCTAACAAATTGTTGCCCGTACGGCAGACACCTAATGACTAGAAATTAGCTGTGGCGTTCGCTTGACAGTTTGTTACGACTGTTAGCAACAGCGCGACCGGATCATGAGCCTGTGCAATGGTTTAACCTGCACTCTCGCTCTGTTCTCATTTTCTGCTCCCCATCTCTCTAACTCTCTTGCCCTCTCTCTACCTCTCTTTCCTTCTCTCTCCCTCTCTCCTCTCTTCCCCTCTCTCCCACTCTCCTCCCCCTCTCTCTCCACGGCAGAAAAAGCAGGCGAGGCGGCTTCATCAATTTGATTAAAATAATTACTGTAGCATAGAAAGTCCAGACACACTAAAGTGTGTGAGGTGGTCAACTGTGGTCGTCAGGACAGGTGGGGGTTGAGGAAGGCAGAGGTGGAGCAGGGCCATGGCGTGTGTGTGTGTGTGTGTGTGTGTTTACACACGGTCAGAAGACCTGTATGTAAGTGGCTTATGGAAAATATAGAGGAGGTATATTTCACTCTGAGATAAACCACAATCCTTCTGTGTCTAACCAGTGTGCATGTGTGTGTGTGTGTGTGTGTGTGTGTGTGTGTGTGTGTGACAGCAGTAAATCCATGTGGTTTTCATGTTGTATTGGCAAACTATGCTTCAACAAACACACACACACATACACACACACACACACACACACAAGCACATATAAAACGAGCGAGAGATGAAGAACTCCATCAAAGCAGAATTGCCTTGCTCTGTCTAATCACAGCATCATCTCTCCCGCACCGAGAAATCTTTCCACGTTGGAGAGGAGGGCAGCTATCTTTGCTCACACACAGACAATCTTTACAGCTCACCATTTCACTCTGTGTATTGTTTGATTATAGACATGGCTGCAAAAAGGTACTAGTCTAAAAACACACCTTTTTTCATGTGCGTGTGTGTGTGTGTGTGTGGTATTTCACAGCATCTCTCTATTTATGGGAAGCCTGTATAGAATATATGTGTGAATAATTCCTTCCAATCCTAACTTAACGTGTGTTAATCTGACTATTGTAAATTCTCTGTAATTCAACTGGCTCTACATAGCAGCTCAGAACCTGAACCAGCCAAACCACAAACCTGTATTAGCCATGTATTGACACACTCACTCACACAGACAGACAGACAGACAGACAGACACAGACACACAGACACAGACAGACAGACACATAACACACACTCACACAGACACACAGACACACACTCACAGACAGACAGACAGACACAGACAGACAGACAGACACACACACACACACACACACACACACACACACAGACAAAACACACACACACAGACACATAACACACTCACACAGACACATAACACACTCACACAGACACATAACACACACTCACACAGACAAAACACATGCACATTGACACATAACACACTCACACAGACACATAACACACTCATGCAGACACATAACACACACTCACACAGACAAAACACATGCACATCGACACAGCTTTGAGTCAGATTAAAAGAAAACAGCTGACTGTGCTAAGGAGCTTACAGGAAGATCTGCTGAAGACATGTGGAAGAGGGACTATAGAAAGATACATGACAGAAAAAGGATGGATAGAGAGAGAATGGAGGAGTAGATGGAGGAGATGGAGGAGAGATGGAGGAGAGGATGGAGGAGAGGATGGAGGAGAGATGGAGGAGAGAGGAGGAGAGGATGGAGGAGAGGATGGAGGAGAGATGGAGGAGAGGATGGGAGAGATGGAGAGATGAGGAGGAGAGGATGGAGGAGAGATGGAGGAGAGATGAGGATGGAGGAGAGGATGGAGGAGAGGATGGAGGAGAGGATGGAGGAGAGGATGGAGGAGAGGATGGAGGAGAGATGAGGATGGAGGAGAGATGATGGAGGAGAGGATGGAGGAGAGGATGGAGGAGATGGAGGAGAGGATGGAGGAGGAGAGATGAAGGATGGAGGATGGAGAGGATGGAGGAGAGAGATGGAGGAGAGGATGGAGGAGAGATGAAGGAGAGGATGGAGGAGAGGATGGAGGAGAGATGGAGGAGAGGATGGAGGAGATGAGGAGAGGATGGAGGAGAGGATGGAGGAGGAGGAGAGGATGGAGGAGAGGATGGAGGAGAGGATGGAGGAGAGGATGGAGGAGAGGATGGAGGAGAGATGGAGGAGAGGATGGAGGAGAGAAGATGGAGGATGGAGAGATGAGGATGGAGGAGATGAGGATGAGATGAAGGAGAGGATGGAGGAGAGATGAGAGATGGAGGAGAGGAGAGGATGGAGGAGAGATGGAGGAGAGATGATGGAGGAGAGGAGATGGAGAGGAGAGGATGGAGGAGAGGATGGAGAAGAGAGATGGAGGAGAGGAGAGGATGGAGGAGAGGAGGATGGAGGAGAGGATGGAGGAGAGGATGGAGGAGAGATGGAGGAGAAGGAGGAGAGAGGATGGAGGAGAGATGAGAGGAGAGGAGGAGAGGATGGAGGAGAGATGAAGGAGAGGATGGAGGAGAGGATGGAGGAGAGATGAAGGAGAGGATGGAGGAGGATGAGGATGGAGGAGAGGATGGAGGAGAGGATGGAGGAGAGGAGAGGAGGAGAGATGGAGGAGAGGATGGAGGAGAGATGAAGGAGAGGATGAAGAGGAAGGTTTTATCGGATCAACGGTCGGGGGTCATGACAACATATGAGAGACGAAGATTCTGACGGTCACAACTGGAATCAGTCTTTCAGTTGATGTTTTGGGTCGTTTGGTGTGTGTGTGTTTGAAATTAGCTTAGCATGGGCGTTTGTATGTACAGGTGTATCTGCTTAGTGTGTCTGTGTGTGTGTGTGTGTGTGTGTGTGTGCGTGTGTGTGTGTGTGTATATGATATATGCGTAGCATGCTTCATATCTGTACCCTGCAAGTTCTCCGCTCAATCAGATGTCTACCTGAAACGGTCTTAGTGTGTGTGTGTGTGTGTTCAAACCCGTACCTGGGATGTGTTTGGCCCAGCCGATGTTGACCACCAGCTCACGGTCAGCCAGGTCACACAGCGTGGTCAGGGCTTTGATGTCGCTGTCAGGGACCGTGGGGTCGGGCATGGCGTAGATCTTCTCTGGTTCGGCCACCAGCAGGTGGGACACAATCTTGTTATCTGCAAGGCAGCCAAATGGAACTGGTAACCACCAGAGAACAGAGAGACAGAGTCAGCACACAATATCATGACCACAACATGACCACATCACAACAGAGACAGTCAGCACCCAATATCATGACCACAACATGACCACATCACAACAGAGACAGTCAGCACACAATATCATGACCACAACATGACCACATCACAACAGAGACAGTCAGCACACCATATCATGACCACAACATGACCACATCACAACAGAGACAGTCAGCACACCATATCATGACCACAACATGACCACATCACAACAGAGACAGTCAGCACACAATATCATGACCACAACATGACCACATCACAACAGAGACAGTCAGCACACAATATCATGACCACAACATGACCACATCACAACAGAGACAGTCAGCACACAATATCATGACCACAACATGACCACATCACAACAGAGACAGTCAGCACACAATATCATGACCACAACATGACCACATTGCGCATAAACAATAGGAAGATTCTTTTTGTTTCCTTTCTGCTGTTTCTGAAGTGCAATTTCTACCGATTCTATGATGAATGAACAATCTCCGGTTGTAAAGGTGTGTGTATGGGGAGTGTTGCTCACACAGCAACGCTGGGAAAGTTAAATAAAACAATTCCAATGAAATCATATCGGCAGATGAGCTACGGACAATTAGTGGCAGCCTCCCTCCTGTATTCAAATGAGTCTCCTGCTTAATCATGCAAACAGATGACAGAGAGAGGGTGGGAGAGAGGGTGGGAGAAATGGAGAGAGGGTGGGAGAGATGGAGAGAGATGGAGAGAGGGTGGGAGAGATGGAGAGAGGGTGGGAGAGATGGAGAGAGGGTGGGAGAGAGGGTGGGAGAAATGGAGAGAGGGGGGGAGAGATGGAGAGAGGGTGGGAGAGATGGAGAGAGGGTGGGAGAGATGGAGAGATGGAGAGAGGGTGGGAGAGATGGAGAGAGATGGAGAGAGGGTGGGAGAGATGGAGAGAGATGGAGAGAGGGTGGGAGAGATGGAGAGAGATGGAGAGAGGGTGGGAGAGATGGAGAGAGGGTGGGAGAGATGGAGAGAGGGTGGGAGAGATGGAGAGAGATGGAGAGAGGGTGGGAGAGATGGAGAGAGGGTGGGAGAGATGGAGAGAGGGTGGGAGAGATGGAGAGAGGGTGGGAGAGATGGTGGGAGAGATGGAGAGAGGGTGGGAGAGATGGAGAGAGGGTGGGAGAGATGGAGAGAGGGTGGGAGAGAGGGTGGGAGAAATGGAGAGAGGGTGGGAGAGATGGAGAGAGATGGAGAGAGGGTGGGAGAGATGGAGAGAGATGGAGAGAGATGGAGAGGAGGGTGGGAGAGATGGCGAGAGGGTGGGAGGGAGAGATGGAGAGAGAGAGTGGGAGAGCTGGAGAGAGGGTGGGAGAGATGGAGAGAGAGAGAAAAAGAATAGGGGGAGAAAGGGAGAGCGAGAGAGAGGGGTTTGGGCGGAAGGAATGAAAGAAATAGTAGAAAGAATGAGCCAGACTAGATGTGTATCAGTCTGTGGCTAACCCGTATTTAATGTTTCCTTAATTACCATCACACCAGGTCATTACAGCAGCCCAAGCCATTGTTATGTGTGGCAAATCAATGTGGATGGCTGGTTTATACTGGGATCTATCAAGGCATGTGTGTTAGTATGTAGTGTTCAGCCCCAGAGCGTCCCATTGGCTGATATTAGTCTCATCTAAACACTCGTGTTCAGCCCCAGAGCATCCCATTGGCTGATATTAGTCTCATCTGAACACTCGTGTTCAGCCCCAGAGCGTCCCATTGGCTGATATTAGTCTCATCTGAACACTAGTGTTCAGCCCCAGAGTGTCCCATTGGCTGATATTAGTCTCATCTGAACACTAGTGTTCAGCCCCAGAGCGTCCCATTGGCTGATATTAGTCTCATCTGAACACTAGTGTTCAGCCCCAGAGTGTCCCATTGGCTGATATTAGTCTCATCTGAACACTAGTGTTCAGCCCCAGAGTGTCCCATTGGCTGATATTAGTCTCATCTGAACACTAGTGTTCAGCCCCAGAGCTGTCCCATTGGCTGATATTAGTCTTATCTGAACACTTGTGTGGATTGGATACGGCCTCCCATCTGTCAATACATTTGATGGTAAACTCGTGATGACATACAAGGAATAAAGATGGGTGGAGGTGGTGGTGTAAAGATGGATGTAGGGGTGGTGTAGAGATGGATGTAGGGGTGGTGTATAGATGGGTGTAGGGGTGGTGTATAGATGGGTGTAGGGGTGGTGTATAGATGGGTGTAGGGGTGGTGTATAGATGGATGTAGGGGTGGTGTATAGATGGATGTAGGGGTGGTGTATAGATGGGTGTAGGGGTGTATAGATGGATGTAGATAGGATGTAGGGGTGGGGTGGTGTATAGATGGATGTAGGGGTGGTGTATAGATGGGTGTAGGGGTGGTGTATAGATGGATGTAGGGGGTGTATAGATGGATGTAGGGGTGGTGTATAGATGGTGTAGGGGTGGTGTATAGATGGGTGGGGTGGTGTATAGATGGATGTAGGGGTGGTGTATAGATGGATGTAGGGGTGGTGTATAGATGGATGTAGGGGTGGTGTATAGATGGATGTAGGGGTGGTGTATAGATGGGTGTAGGGGTGGTGTATAGATGGGTGTAGGGGTGGTGTATAGATGGATGTAGGGGTGGTGTATAGATGGATGTAGGGGTGGTGTATAGATGGATGTAGGGGTGGTGTATAGATGGATGTAGGGGTGGTGTATAGATGGATGTAGGGGTGGTGTATAGATGGATGTAGGGGTGGTGTATAGATGGATGTAGGGGTGGTGTATAGATGGATGTAGGGGTGGTGTAGATAGGTGGTGGGGTGGTGTATAGATGGGTGTAGGGGTGGTGTATAGATGGGTGTAGGGGTGGTGTATAGATGGGTGTAGGGGTGGTGTATAGATGGATGTAGGGGTGGTGTATAGATGGATGTAGGGGTGGTGTATAGATGGGTGTAGGGGTGGTGTATAGATGGGTGTAGGGGTGGTGTATAGATGGGTGTAGGGGTGGTGTATAGATGGGTGTAGGGGTGGTGTATAGATGGTAGGGTGGTGTAGATGGGTATAGATGGATGTAGGGGTGGTGTATAGATGGGTGTAGGGGTGGTGTATAGATGGATGTAGGGGTGGTGTATAGATGGGTGTAGTGGTGTATAGATGGATGTAGGGGTGGTGTATAGATGGATGTAGGGGTGGTGTATAGATGGGTGTGTATAGATGGATGTAGGGGTGGTGTATAGATGGATGTGGATGGGTGGGGTGGTGTATAGATGGATGTAGGGGTGGGGATGTAGGGGTGGTGTATAGATGGGTGTAGGGGTGGATGGATGTAGGGGTGGTGTATAGATGGGTGTAGGGGTGGTGTATAGATGGATGTAGGGGTGGTGTATATAGATGGATGTAGATGGATGTAGGGGTGGTGTATAGATGTGTAGGGGTAGATGGGTGTAGATGGTGTATAGATGGATGTAGGGGGTGTGATATGTAGGGGTGGTGTATGGATGTGTAGATGGGTAGGGGGTGTGTATAGATGGATGTATGTAGGGGTGGTGTATAGATGGATGTAGGGGTGGTGTATAGATGGATGTAGGGGTGGTGTATAGATGGATGTAGGGGTGGTGTATAGATGGATGTAGGGGTGGTGTATAGATGGATGTAGGGGTGGTGTATAGATGGATGTAGGGGTGGTGTATAGATGGGTGTAGGGGTGGTGTATAGATGGGTGTAGGGGTGGTGTATAGATGGGTGGGGGTGGTGTATAGATGGATGTAGGGGTGGTGTATAGATGGATGTAGGGGTGGTGTATAGATAGATGTAGGGGTGGTGTATAGATGGGTGTGGGTGTATAGATGGATGTAGGGGTGGTGTATAGATAGATGTAGGGGTGGTGTATAGATAGATGTAGGGGTGGTGTATAGATGGATGTAGGGGTGGTGTATAGATGGATGTAGGGGTGGTGTATAGATGGGTGTAGGGGTGGTGTATAGATAGTATGTAGGGGGGGTGGATAGATGTATAGATGGGTGTAGGGGTGGTGTATAGATGGGTGTAGGGGTGGTGTATAGATGGGTGTAGGGGTGGTGTATAGATGGATGTAGGGGTGGTGTATAGATAGATGTAGGGGGTTGGTGTATAGCCCGGTGTGCTGACTGGCAGTAGATCAGGATCTGAGAGGGTGAAACTCAGAGGTTACTCCACCAGCCACATTCCTAATGGGATTTTCCCTCCGATAATTATTCCGATTATATCCCCGGCTACAGTATCCACAGCAGGGCACGCTGAGCTTAGGGACCGAGTTGGTAGGCACTGTGTGTGAAGGAGAGAGCCACTGAGCTTGTCCAATGACTGGGTTAGACGGCCGGTGAGAGAGAACGAGAGGAAGGACGACGGAAGGAAGGAAAGAGTGGTCACACTGGATTGATGTTTTTGCCAGATTGGATTTAATCCGGATTAGGCTTCTCTTTCTCTTTCCATCTCCCTCTCTCTGTTTCCATGTTGCTTCATCTCTCTCCTCTCTCGCTCTCTCTCTTCTCTCTCTCTCTCTCTCTCTCTCTCTCTCTCTCTCTCTCTCTCTCGCTCTCTCTCTCTCTCGCTCTCTTTTTCTCTCTGCTTTGCTCTCTGATGAACTCAATCTCAGACAGTAACACTATATTTGCCTTACATTTAAATATTTTGACTCTCACAGTCGGCACTTTTCCTTCAGAACACCGTGCCAGATAGAATGATGTATACATATTCATATATATCATATATATACACGATGCAAAACATCATGACCACCTGCCAAATATGCTGTGGTTCCTTAAAAATAGTGCCGATCCACCAAAATATAGACTCTACAAGACCCAGACGGTGTCCTGTGGTATCTGGCACCAAGACATTAGCAGCAGATCCTTCAAGTCCTGTCACTTGCGAGGTGGAGCCGTCGTGGATCGGACTTGTTGGTCCAGCACATCCCACAGATGCTCAATCAGATTAAGATGGAGGAATGTCTAGGGCAACACCTTTAACTCTTCATTGTGTTCCTCAAACCATTCCTGAACAATGTGTGCAGCGTGGCAGGGTTCATTATCCAGCCATATCTTGCCATCAGGGAATGCCAATGCCATTAAGGAGTGTAGCGGGTCTACAACAATGTTTAGGCAGTTGGCACGAGTCAAATTGGCATCCACATGAAGTCCCAGACCCAGTGGTACCCAGCAGAACGTCACCCAGAGCAGCACACTCCCTCCACCGGCTTGTCGTCTTCCCACAGTGCATCCTGGTGACATTAATTCCCAGGTGCAGACATGACATGTGTGTGTGTGTGTGTGTGTGTGTGTGTGTGTGTGTGTGTGTGTGTGTGTGTGTGTGTGTGTGTGTCTCCTCACATGGCTTTTTAGGCGGCAGGGCCAGTTGCGGGTTGAGGTAAGGGCTGTTCTCAGCATCTATCCTGCGCTTGTACTTTTGTCTGCCGCCACGCACTCGATCCAGCCTCACACCTGAAGACAGACGGACAGAGAGACAGGCAGACAGAGAATCAGACGGAGAATCAAACAGACAGAGAACCAGACAGACAGTTACACGGTGCTCAGGACAAATGCAAACAAGCGCAGACACACGTATGCACCTCCAACTGAGACGAACAAGGGCGTTGCTAAACGTGTGTGTGTTGTGGTTTTCCGTGGTGACTATCTCAGTGTCCTGTGGCTGAGGCATGTTGGTAACATGTCAAAGTTTAATAGCAGTAAAAAAAGATATCCACTCTCTCAGTCACCTCCCCCCAAATCCCAATCTCCTGCTCCTCCCCCAACTCCTCCCCCACATCGGTCTCTCTTGCGCTCTCTTCTCCTGTGTCTCTCTCTCTCTCTTGTCTCTCCACCTTAAATACCTATCTTACTCTTTAATTAATTGATACACAAAGGGGCCTTAATTTAATTATGCGCCGCTCCCCGGGGATGGACTGTTTCCGTGGTTACCACTTAAAGGTGGATAGGGTGAGGTCCACTTGTAATGTAGGGGTGAAAGAGGAGAGAGATGTGAGAGAGAGAGAGGGTTGAGAGATGAGAGAGATGTAAGAGAGAAGAGAAAGAGAGGTGAGAGAGAAGAGAGAAAGGAGAGAGAAGAGAGAAAGGTGAGAGAGGAACTAGGCAGAACGTGGTCCAGACCCGAGGACCACAGGGAGGTGTTGTGGAAGATTCCGCTCACTGTCAAATTCTACCCCCCCAGAGAACTCCCTGCTGTCAGAGACAACGGGCTGAATCTGCAAGTTACAAAAAGAACCACTCTCTCACACACACACGCAGACGCACACACACAAATGTATTCACACACACACACACACCCACCCACACGTACGAGCACACACTTGCACCCACACATATAATGCATGCATGCACACACACACACACTCCCCATCTATCCTCCTTTGATGAAAAACCCCTTGCATAAACTCAGACATGTAAGACCTCTATGTTTTGTGAATTGGATTAAGTTATGGAGGTTATGTTATGAGGATTGCCGGTCAAATCAAGAGTAAGGGTAGAAGGGTTGAAGGGTTATGTTAAGGTTTGAATGGTTAGGTTAAGGGTTGAATGGTAAGGGTTGAAGGGTTAAGTTAATGGGTGAAGGGTTAAGTTAAGGATTGAATGGTTAGGTTAAGGGTTGAAGGATTAAGTTAAGGGTTGAAGGGTTAAGTGAAGGGTTGAAGGGTTAAGTTAATGGGTGAAGGGTTAAGTTAAGGATTGAAGGGTTAGGTTAAGAGTTGAAAGGTTAAGTTAAGGGTTGAAGGGTAAAGTTAAGGGTTGAAGAGTTATGTTAAGGGTTGAATGGTTAGGTTAAGGATTGAAGGGTTAGGTTAAGAGTTGAAAGGTTAAGTTAAGGGTTGAAGGGTAAAGTTAAGGGTTGAAGAGTTATGTTAAGGGTTGAATGGTTAGGTTAAGGATTGAAGGGTTAGGTTAAGAGTTGAAAGGTTAAGTTAAGGGTTGAAGGGTAAAGTTAAGGGTTGAAGAGTTATGTTAATGGTTGAATGGTTAGGTTAAGGATTGGTGGGTTAAGTTAAGAGTTGAAAGGTTAAGTTAAGGGTTGAAGAGTTATGTTAATGGTTGAATGGTTAGGTTAAGGATTGGTGGGTTAGGTTAAGAGTTGAAAGGTTAAGTTAAGGGTTGAAGGGTTAAGTTAAGGGTTGAATGGTTAGGTTAAGGGTTGAAGGGTTAAATCAAGGGTTGAAGAGTAAAGTTAAAGGTGTAAGGGTTAAGTTAAATGTTGAAGGGTTATTTTTTGAAACACGAATAGATGTTTTTGAGACTTGTACTGTCTAAACTAAAGTAAGAACGGCTTCCACAGTGATTTCTGGGTGTTTTATTACACAGATCATGTTCCCTATCAGAACACCTGACCTGATATGGTAGCACAGGTAACATATTCAGCCTGCTTTAACAAACACACACTCGTGCAAACATGTACACACAAACACTCTAAGACAGGGAGACAGCATTTACACATCGCAGAACACTCACAGGTGACCTAACCCAGAGAAAGACAAGAAGAGGGAGAGTATTGGAATTGAAAGAGAGATAAAAAAACGAAGAGTGTAAGAGTGTATTGACTGAAACTAAACTTCATTTAATGGCGTTATAAATCTGAGCCAGATTACAAGACCCTTTACAGTTTTAATTAAGAAGGCAGATAGGCCCCATTGTGTGACTGAGGCGTCCCCTGGCTCTGTCTTCACACGATCCGCCTCTTCTGGACCTTTACTAGAAAACCACAGATGACCATAAAGACCTTACAGAGCTTGTTTAGGATTTCATAGCTCTGGTGGAATCCCTCCTGGCGTCTGGTGAATTTATATGGGGAGGGAGGGGAGGGGAAGAGAGTGAGGGAGGAAGTGAGGGGAGAGGACGGAGGGAGGGAGGGGAGAGTGGGGAGGAGGTGAGGGGGGAGGAGGGAGGAGGGAGGGATGAGGATGAGGAAAGGATGAACAAAGTGAGGATGTGAGGGAGGGAGGAGGGAGGGGATGAGGAAGAGATGAAGGAAAGAAAGGAGGAAGTGAGGGGGGGGTGAGTGAGGAAGGAAGGAAGGAAGTGAGGAAGTTAGGATGTGAGGGAGTGAGAGAGTGAGGATGTGACGGAGTTAGAAAGGGAGAGAGAGGATGAGAAGGTGAGAACGCAGTCTCGCAGGTAATTCACGCCATCTGTAGAGCTGGAGAGAACGAACGAAGATGAGGGGAGCAGGAAATGGGACAGTGTGTATGAAGATGTGCGCGAGAATATGTGTGTGTGTGTGTCTTAGGGTTGGCTGGGTTAGGACGATGAGCAGATATGATACATGTGCTTGCCTCCCTCTAAAAGACACAGGGTTTTGGAGAAATTCCTGTGCCTGCCTCTAGACACACAACACCTGAGTGTGTCGCCATCTTTCCCATCGTTTTCTTCACGAGCAGCAGCTCTTTAACCCGCTCTGCCCCTGAGACAATAAGGCTAGACGGCAAGAGGGAGCGTGTGTGTGTGCCAATGTGCGTCTCCGTGTCTGCGTGTGAGTGTGTGTGCGGGAGAGAGTGAGCGATTAAGTGAAACGGACAAGTCTCTGGGATTTTATCTAAGTATGTGTTGAGCGCTGGCTGACAGAGAGCATGTTTACCACTGTGGTTTGTCTTAAAACGCTGGGGGATCATGTCACACTGTGTGTGTGTGTGTGTGTGTGCGTGTTTTAAAACGCTGGGGAAATCATGTCAATCTGCCTGTGTGTGTGTGTGCGTGTGTGTGTGCGTCCGTGCGTGTTTTAAATCGCTGGGGGAATCATGTCACACTATGTGTGTGTGTGTGTGTGTGTGTGTGTGTGTGTGTGTGTGTGTGCGTGCGTGTTTTAAAACGCTGGGGGAATCATGTCACACTATGTGTGTGTGTGTGTGTGTGTGTGTGTGTGTGTGTGTGCGTGTCTTAAAATACTAGGGGAATCGCGACACTTAGAGGCTGCATGGACACCCAGCATTCCTGCCAGGCATAATAAAGACCTCTGTCAATGTCCTGTCCCTCCTTTAATCAGCATATTTCAGACCCATTCCCCGTCTCTCCCACTCTCTCTCCTCTCATCTACCCCTCCTATCATCTCTCCTCCTCTAATCTCCGCCATTCTTTCTGTTCCTCTCTCCTGGTGCTCACTTTAATCCCGCTGTCCTCTCTGTCCATATCCGCCTGAAAAAGCTAACAGCCACATGTTGTAGAGAAACACATCCGCACTGCTACCAAATAAAGCCCGTCTACCAACCTTAGCACTCTCATGCACACACACACACACACACACACACACACACACGCCATCGCCATCGGTTCAAGGCATCCTAATCAATCCTCCGACCTAAGCCAGGAGATGAAATAACTTATATCAGGAAATACAGACAGAAACAGAAGACGAGAGAGGAGAGGTAGAGAATAAGAAAAGTGTCATGTTGTTATCAGCCTGTTCTGAGAGTCCTCGTCCCTCTGTTCTCTCCATCTGCTCCATCCCCTTCTCTCCTCTCTCCTCCTCCCCTTCTCTCCCCCTCCTCCCCTCCTCCCCCCCTTCTCTCCTCTCCTCTCTCCATACCAGAAAAGTATCCTCCTTGAAATCTTTCCAGGAGTCTGATTTGTTTGAGCTACAAAGTCCCCGCGTGTTTCTCTGCTCACTCCTTCCTCCCCAATCTTCTCCTCCTGTATTCTCTCCATCCTGCCTGGTCATTCTATTAGACGCCCAGTTGGGTGTTTGTGTTAGGCAGCAGAGTGGTGCATCCTGGGACACTAGGAGGCCTGAGGAAGAACACTGGCACTCAGAGAGACAGAGCAGGGCCTCAATCACAAAAGCCACGGTTACCAAACCCGTAACACACACACACACACACACACACACACACACACACACACACACACACACACACACACACACACACACACACACACACACACACACACACACACACACACACACACACACACACACACACACACACACACACACACACACACACACACACACACACACACACACACACACGCACACACACACGCACACACACACACACACACACACACACACACACTCACACACACACACACACACACACACACACACACACACACACACACACACACACACACACACACACACACACACACACACACACACATACACACTCGCACACACTCGCAGATGCCCAGCCACTATGTTCAATGAGATGCTTTTTTTATTTGTCCAGTATAAAGTGGTGGAAGGTGTCATGTCCATACACTGTGTTTATACCGGAGCAGTGTGTGTGTGTGTGTGTGTGTGTGTGTGTGTGTGTGTGTGTGTGTGTCTGTGCCAATTCATGTTTGTACGGGTGAGGAGATCGTCTATATAGAATTTGATCA
>CM055757.1:7263761-7279387 GCA_029465975.1 Dallia pectoralis
CACAGTGTACGGCCCCAGACATCGCTAGCAGCACCAGGCTGAGAGGCTAACCCGCTTCAGGGGCTATATTATCATATTATAGAGTACACACACACACACACACTTGCTATACTAAACCTGTACTGTAAACGAAAAGGAAACATTAAGCTAAAGGCATAATGTGAGTTCAATGGGAATGCTAAAATGACATTTGTATTGTATTGTCAGTGAATGTAATAGCCACAGGCAGGACACTACTGGCAGATATGACACTGGAAAGAAGACAGACTATGGGCACACTGCCTCTATAATGGGGTGGAACCCGAGCTGCACTTCCTGCACCACATGATAAATATGATAACATCCGAGGTGGTGTTGCTGTAATTAGGTTCTCAGGTCAACAAAGCTTATATAATTGATTTGAGAGAGACAGACAGAGAGAAAGAGAGAGACAGAGAGATACAGAGAGAAAAAAGACAGAGAGAGAGAGAGAGAGAGAGAGAGAGAGAGAGAGAGAAAGAGAGAGAGACAGACAGAGACAAAGTTGGGGCAACATATGTTAGTTATTTCCGCAAATAAACCAATCAGAATGAAAATAAATTAATAACTGAATGCCTGTCTCTGAACCCTTTCCACTTCATATTTGTAACTGTAGCCATTGCTCACTGTACATTTATGTTATTGTTGTATGTCTTTTGATTATTGATTACCTTTGCCAGTTTGAATTTGCCAAGCCATTTGAATTGAAATGACAGACCAAGAGAGAGAGAAAGAGAGAGAGAGAGAGAGAGAGAGAGAGAGAGAGAGAGAGAGAGAGATAGGGAGAGAGAGACTCAGAGAGAGAGAGAGAGAGAGAGAGAGAGAGAGGAGAGAGAGAGAGAGAGAGAGAGAGAGAGAGATAGGGAGAGAGAGAGAGAGAGAGAGAGAGAGAGAGAGAGAGAGAGACTCAGAGAGAGAGAGAGAGAGAGAGAGATAGGGAGAGAGAGACTCAGAGAGAGAGAGAGACAGAGAGAGAGAGAGAGAGAGAGAGAGAGAGAGAGAGAGACTCAGAGAGAGAGAGAGAGAGAGGGGGGGTATAACAATCACCAGAGCGTAGCAACAACCCAGCAGCTAGCCACAACAGAGGTGGAGGCTGTTTTTGTGTCAAACAACCTTTTTTCATTGTTATACTTTAACTCCTCCCTCACTTCCTCCCTCCCCCCCTCCCTCCCCAGACACCTAACCACCTCACAAAAAAGAGACACGGGGGGGGAAATCAGAAAATGGATGAATCAATTTTCCAAATGACCCTTATTCATATGTAGAGCAAGAGCCCAGTATTAAATTCAAGCCCTTTAGAACAAATGGTGTTGCCACGGAGGGCCGGTGGTGATGTATGGTGATGTATGTGCTGAGGGAAACCACGACAACACACACAAAACACCGCTATTTGTCCGGATGCTCAGGGGAGGATGTGCCAAATAACAGCACACGACACATCCCTCACTACGCACACACGCATAGCGTAGACACACACACACACACACACACATAGCATAGACACACACACACACACATAGCATAGCATAGAAACACACACACATATCCCTCACCACGCACACACACATATCAATCTAAACCTAAACCAAACCTTAACCATTTAGAATGTACTAATAACCTTAAACCTACCACCTTACCCTAAACGTAACCCAAACCTTAACCCTTACCGTAACCATTTAGAATATTTTTATTTATGTTTGAAAATAACCTCTAAAACTCTTAATCCACTTCACATTTAGATAATTCCCTGAATTCTGACTACAGAGACATAAATGCACACACACACACACACACACACACACACACACACACACACACACACACACACACACACACACACACACACACACACATACACACACACACACACACACACACACACACACACACACACACACACACACACACACACACACACACACACACACACACACACACACACACACACACACACACACACACACACACACACAATGGACCAAATAAGGAAGGAAATGATTCGCAGGTTCTGCTTATGTTGGACTGACTGTGGAAGTAAATGCAGACAGAACAGTGCTGAGTGTGTGTGTCAGTGTTTTCTTCTGTTTTCTGATTGATATGCATTTGGAATAGGGTAAACCCTGCCTGTCTGGAACAGTAAACAGGGTGTAGGACCTACAAGGTGACATTACAATGGCTGGGTATCTGCTGGTGTGACAGAGTGGGTTTAGGATGATGGGCGGAGGCCACAAACACACACACACACACACACACACACACACACACACACACACACACACACAAACAGAGTCAATCCCTCCAACACACAAATAGAGTCAATCCCCCAACACACACACACACACACACACACACACACATACACACACAGTCAATCCCCCCAGACACAAACACACACGCAGAGTCAATCCCCCCAACACACACACACAGATACACTCTGATATTTTTTACTTTTAAGGATATTCAGCCAGCAACGTAAAATTTATTTTCTTTCTGTTTTACCCTAACACAGAATTATAGAGGCAGTGTTTTCCTCCTACAGGAGAATAGAGGCAGTGTGTTTTCCTCCTACAGAAGGATCGAGGCAGTGTGTTTTTCCGCATACAGGAGAATAGAGGCAGTGTGTTTCTCCTCCTTCAGGATGTAGTGAGTGTGTTTCTCCTTGTTCAGGAAGGAGTGAGTAAATTAAACAGGAGTTCCGTACCTTCTCTCATCATGCCAACAGTCCTTCTCTCATCATGCCAACAGTCAGACATTTCATGCAAGACATGTAGGGGGAAGATAGAGGAAGACAGGCTTGGCAGGACTCAGAGAGAGAGAGATAGGGAGAGGGATATACTTTTGTTTGATTTGGCAATGTATGCAGTAACACATTCCATGCCAATAAAGCCATTTGAATTGAATTGAAATGAAATGAGAGAGGGAGAGAAAAGCAGAGAGACAGGAGAAGTGAGACAGTCAGCAAACAGACAGATAAAATAACATAATGCCATTATTTATTTGAGCTGCTACATATTACCAAATGATCTACTTTTCTTAAGCTGGTTGGGTGGTCACATTTAATACTTCAGTTGAGTTCCTAAAGTAATTTTGTTCCTGGTGGAAGCATGTGGTGATCTGAACTAGCCCGTAAAATCTGCCTTTCTGTCCATCTGCCTGTGTCTGTCTGTGTGTACGTCTTCAGTCTGTCTGCTTGTCATTTCCAAGCACATGAGGCTGGTCACTAAGACCAAAAATCCCATGTGTGTGTGTGTTCAGTATTAACCCTTGGAGAACAGGAAGCATCCACTGATTATATACTATAGGATGGCATGGCCACCTGACCCTACTGTGACCTCCAGGATGGCAGAGCTAGCTGACCCTACTGTGACCCCAGGATGGCAGAGCTAGCTGACCCTACAGTGACCTATAGGGTGGCAGAGCTAGCTGACCCTACAGTGACCTCCAGGATGGCAGAGCTAGCTGACCCTACAGTGACCTACAGGAAAGCAGGTCAAACAGGGAAGCAGGTCAAACAGGGAAGCCAGGTCAAACAGGGAAGCCAGGTCAAACAGGGAAGCCAGGTCAAACAGGGAAGCCAGGTCAAACAGGGAAGCCAGGTCAAACAGGAAGCCAGGTCAAACAAGGAAGCCAGGTCAAACAGGGAAGCCAGGTCAAAACAGGGAAGCCAGGTCAAACAGGGAAGCAGTTCAAACAGGGAAGCCAGGTCAAACAGGGAAGCCAGGTCAAACAGGGAAGCCAGGTCAAACAGGGAAGCCAGGTCAAACAGGAAGCCAGGTCAAACAGGGAAGCCAGGTCAAACAGGGAAGCCAGGTCAAACAGGAAAGCCAGGTCAAACAGGAAAGCCAGGTCAAACAGGAAGCCAGGTCAAACAGGGAAGCCAGGTCAAAACAGGAAGCCAGGTCAAACAGGGAAGCCAGGTCAAACAGGGAAGCCAGGTCAAACAGGGAAGCCAGGTCAAACAGGGAAGCCAGGTCAAACAGGGAAGCAGGTCAAACAGGGAAGCCAGGTCAAACAAGGAAGCCAGGTCAAACAGGGAAACCAGGTCAAACAGGGAAGCCAGGTCAAACAGGGAAGCAGTTCAAACAGGGAAGCCAGGTCAAACAGGGAAGCCAGGTCAAACAGGGAAGCCAGGTCAAACAGGAAGCCAGGTCAAACAGGGAAGCCAGGTCAAACAGGGAAGCAGGTCAAACAGGGAAGCCAGGTCAAACAGGGAAGCCAGGTCAAACAGGGAAGCCAGGTCAAACAGGGAAGCCAGGTGAAACAGGGAAGCCAGGTCAAACAGGGAAGCCAGGTCAAACAGGGAAGCAGTTCAAACAGGGAAGCCAGGTGAAACTTCATGAAGGTGGGATCAGAGGCGGGCTCTACTCTCACACAGGAAGCAGTATGAGAACGAAGACTCTCGCCTCCTCACTCCCTCTTTTGCTTACTTTCTCCCCCGTCTCTCTCTTCCCTATCTCTCTGTTCTCCTTCTCTCTCATCCCTCTCTCCCTTTCGCTCTCTCTCTCTCATCTCCAATAAGGAAGTGATGGATGTAGGATGTCGGAAGACACTGGACAGATGCCACGGCAACACCAGCTGGCAGTGCCTCCCAGTGTAGCTTTCACTACACTGTGACACACACACACATTCCCACCTTTCCTACACACGGCAGGTTGGACAGAATTATAGAGGCAGTGTTTTCCTCCTACAGGAGAATAGAGGCAGTGTGTTTTCCTCCTACAGAAGGATCGAGGCAGTGTGTTTTTCCGCATACAGGAGAATAGAGGCAGTGTGTTTCTCCTCCTTCAGGATGTAGTGAGTGTGTTTCTCCTTGTTCAGGAAGGAGTGAGTAAATTAAACAGGAGTTCCGTACCTTCTCTCATCATGCCAACAGTCAGACATTTCATGAAGCGACAGGCTTGGCAGGACTCAGAGAGAGAGGGATATACTTTTGTTTGATTTGGCAATGTATGCAGTAACACATTCCATGCCAATAAAGCCATTTGAATTGAATTGAAATGAAATGAGAGAGGGAGAGAAAAGCAGAGAGACAGGAGAAGTGAGACAGTCAGCAAACAGACAGATAAAATAACATAATGCCATTATTTATTTGAGCTGCTACATATTACCAAATGATCTACTTTTCTTAAGCTGGTTGGGTGGTCACATTTAATACTTCAGTTGAGTTCCTAAAGTAATTTTGTTCCTGGTGGAAGCATGTGGTGATCTGAACTAGCCCGTAAAATCTGCCTTTCTGTCCATCTGCCTGTGTCTGTCTGTGTGTACGTCTTCAGTCTGTCTGCTTGTCATTTCCAAGCACATGAGGCTGGTCACTAAGACCAAAAATCCCATGTGTGTGTGTGTGTGTTCAGTATTAACCCTTGGAGAACAGGAAGCATCCACTGATTATATACTATAGGATGGCATGGCCACCTGACCCTACTGTGACCTCCAGGATGGCAGAGCTAGCTGACCCTACTGTGACCTCCAGGATGGCAGAGCTAGCTGACCCTACAGTGACCTATAGGGTGGCAGAGCTAGCTGACCCTACAGTGACCTCCAGGATGGCAGAGCTAGCTGACCCTACAGTGACCTACAGGAAAGCAGGTCAAACAGGGAAGCAGGTCAAACAGGGAAGCCAGGTCAAACAGGGAAGCCAGGTCAAACAGGGAAGCCAGGTCAAACAGGGAAGCCAGGTCAAACAGGGAAGCCAGGTCAAACAGGGAAGCCAGGTCAAACAAGGAAGCCAGGTCAAACAGGGAAGCCAGGTCAAAACAGGGAAGCCAGGTCAAACAGGGAAGCCAGGTCAAACAGGGAAGCCAGGTCAAACAGGGAAGCCAGGTCAAACAGGGAAGCCAGGTCAAACAGGGAAGCCAGGTCAAACAGGGAAGCCAGGTCAAACAGGAAGCCAGGTCAAACAGGAAGCCAAGCCAGGTCAAACAGGTCAAAGCCAGGTCAAACAGGAAGCCAGGTCAAACAGGGAAGCCAGGTCAAACAGGAAGCCAGGTCAGGGAAGCCAGGAAGCCAGGTCAAACAGGGAAGCCAGGTCAAACAGGGAAGCCAGGTCAAACAGGGAAGCCAGGTCAAACAGGGAAGCCAGGTCAAACAGGGAAGCCAGGTCAAACAGGGAAGCCAGGTCAAACAGGGAAGCCAGGTCAAACAAGGAAGCCAGGTCAAACAGGGAAACCAGGTCAAACAGGGAAGCCAGGTCAAACAGGGAAGCCAGGTCAAACAGGGAAGCCAGGTCAAACAGGGAAGCCAGGTCAAACAGGGAAGCCAGGTCAAACAGGGAAGCCAGGTCAAACAGGGAAGCCAGGTCAAACAGGGAAGCCAGGTCAAACAGGGAAGCCAGGTCAAACAGGGAAGCCAGGTCAAACAGGGAAGCCAGGTGAAACAGGGAAGCCAGGTGAAACAGGGAAGCCAGGTCAAACAGGGAAGCCAGGTCAAACAGGGAAGCAGTTCAAACAGGGAAGCCAGGTGAAACTTCATGAAGGTGGGATCAGAGGCGGGCTCTACTCTCACACAGGAAGCAGTATGAGAACGAAGACTCTCGCCTCCTCACTCCCTCTTTTGCTTACTTTCTCCCCCGTCTCTCTCTTCCCTATCTCTCTGTTCTCCTTCTCTCTCATCCCTCTCTCCCTTTCGCTCTCTCTCTCTCATCTCCAATAAGGAAGTGATGGATGTAGGATGTCGGAAGACACTGGACAGATGCCACGGCAACACCAGCTGGCAGTGCCTCCCAGTGTAGCTTTCACTACACTGTGACACACACACACATTCCCACCTTTCCTACACACGGCAGGTTGGGGGAGGAGTGTGCAGCAGAATCCCTCCCCCTTTTCCTGTCCTCTCTGACATTCCAGACAGGTTGGGAGCCCCCCCCTGCCCCTCCTCTATCCAGGTTGCTATGGTGGAGTCCAGCTGGAGAGTCTGAGGTGATTACCTGCAGTTTTATTGGCTAATGGCTTGAAACACACCAATATGTCTACCACTGCTTAGAAGAGGTTGGACCTGAGCTGTAGCCAGCACACGCACGCGCACGCACGCACGCACGCACGCACGCAGGCAGACACGCACACACGCGCGCACACACACACACACACACACAATATGTCTACCACTGCTCAGAGGAGGTCGGACTTGAGCTGTAGCCAGCACGCACGTACGCACGCAGGCAGACACACACACACACACACACACACACACACACACACACACACAGCGCTGCCCATTGGAGGCTTGCCGTGCAGCAGGGCCAAGCACAATAATCTGGCCCACTTGTTCCAAAGCATTTGTTTATACAGGCCTGTTACAATCATGTGCCTGTTATATGTTGAGAGAGGAAATCAATGTAAACATTTGTTTACACACTGAGGCACTTGGGAGCTAACCATCCAGCTTACGCTAATCACACACAACCCCAAGTCTGCCACCCACCGTTAGCTATCAATATTGACTATTGTTAGCTAGGCTAGCTGTGTACAAGGCACATTTCAATATGAAATCAAATCACTCGGCAAACAATAGTAACAAAAATAACGTTAACTCACCTCAATATGTTCTCAAATTTGAAGGTGAAGTTTGAAAGGCTGAAATGTCATTCACCCGTGGCAGGCAAAGTTGACATCTCAACAGATACGAATCTCCCTTGACATGAATTTGAACATATCCCGTAGATATGGCCATGGGTGATGATCCCTGTCGGTGTCGGGATCTCATTGCTGGGCGAGCTGGCAGCGAGAGCTGCGTGTTCACCTGTTTCAACGCCGGACATCTTCTACTTCACAATGACGGACTGACAACAACTAGCATAGGCTAGCCTATGTGCGCGTGTGCTGGGAGAGAGCTCGCGGCCACGCGCATTGTTTTTTTATTAAGAAAAACACGTTTTTCATTGTTTTGGAAAGCCAGTGTAATAATACTTGGAGCGGGCATGGGGAAATGTATCGGAGTAAAAAGTACATTTTGTCTTTAATATTGTAGTGGAGTAAAAGTAAAAGTAGATGCAAATAAAAAATACTCAAGTAAAGTACAGATACCCGAAAAAAATACTTGAGTAAAGTAACGAAGTATTTTTACTTCGTTACTTACCACCCCTGCGCAACGCCACCCGGCGCCATTTCAGGGTCTCCGGTATCGCAGATCCACACAGACCACGCTGGCTAGGCTAGGCTACTACTAGTCCACGCGTTTTCCGGTACTTCCTTGTGACCTCTGAACTACACATCCGATTGGCTAATTTTCACAGAACGGAACACAACTTTCAGAGGTATAATATTGTACATCTGAGTCGGCGTCTGTTGTCTCGGCGGACTGTTGGTCTGGGGGACACTGGATCTCGCGAGGTTTGGAGTTTTGGTGAGAGTTCGCGGAAGATGGCGCCTGTTGTGACGGGGAAGTTTGGAGAGAGGCCTCAACCACAGCGTCTAACAAGAGAAGCGATGCGGAATTACCTGAAGGAGCGAGGAGACCAAACTGTCCTCATCCTGCACGCAAAAGTAGCACAGAAATCGTATGGCAATGAGAAAGGGTTCTTCTGTCCTCCTCCCTGTGTATACCTGATGGGCTCTGGCTGGAAGAAAAAGAAGGAGCAGATGGAGAGAGACGGGTGTTCGGAGCAGGAGGCACAGCCATGTGCCTTTATAGGAATAGGAAACTCTGATCAGGAGATGCAGCAACTCAACCTGGAGGGGAAGAATTATTGCACGGCCAAAACCTTGTACATATCAGACTCAGACAAGAGGAAGCACTTCATGCTGTCCATCAAGATGTTCTACGGCAACAGCGCAGACATCGGCGTCTTCCTCAGCAAGAGGATCAAAGTAATCTCCAAGCCGTCCAAAAAGAACCAGTCCCTGAAGAACGCAGACCTGTGTATTGCATCGGGCACTAAGGTGGCCCTGTTTAACTGGTTGCGGTCCCAGACGGTCAGCACACGCTACCTACACGTGGAGGGGGGAAACTTCCATGCCAGCTCACAGCAGTGGGGCGCCTTCTATATCCATCTGTTGGATGACGAGGAGTCTGAAGGAGAGGAGTTCACCGTGAGGGACGGGTACATCCATTATGGACAGACAGTAAAGCTGGTGTGCTCTGTCACCGGCATGGCCCTGCCCCGACTGATCATCCGTAAGGTGGACAAGCAGACGGCTCTGTTGGACGCAGACGACCCAGTCTCTCAGCTCCACAAGTGTGCCTTCTTCCTGAAAGACACAGAGCGCATGTACCTGTGCCTCTCCCAGGAGAGGATCATTCAGTTTCAGGCCACCCCATGCCCTAAGGAACCCAACAAGGAGATGATAAATGACGGGGCGTCGTGGACCATCATCAGCACGGACAAGGCTGAGTACACGTTCTACGAGGGTATGGGTCCCATTCATTCCCCTGTTACCCCAGTACCTGTGGTGGAGAGCTTACAGCTAAACGGTGGAGGAGACGTGGCCATGCTGGAGCTGACTGGTCAGAACTTCACGGCAAACCTCCGGGTCTGGTTCGGAGACGTCGAGGCGGAGACCATGTACAGGTGTGCTGAGAGCATGCTCTGCGTAGTCCCTGACATATCCGCCTTTCGTGAGGGTTGGCGCTGGGTCCGCCAGCCCGTCCAGGTCCCGGTGACTCTGGTGCGAAACGACGGCATAATCTACTCCACGACGCTGACGTTCACGTACACGCCGGAGCCCGGCCCGAGGCGCCACTGCAACGCCGCCGGGGCCATTCTGAGGGCAGGAAGCGACCGGATCCTGGCGACGAGTGGCAACAATGGCGACCCCGGCAATAGCTACGGCACCAACAGCAACACGGGGGTCACGTCCTCGACCACAGCCGCAGCCTTGGTGTCCTAACACACACACTTAAGTCGGGGAAATATACTTTTATTTCTCGGGGAGGGCAAACCAAAGTTTTGTTGGTTTTGGTTAGGGAGGGACCTCAGCGGTTCTCATTTTTGTATTTGCATTGGTTTTTATTAAGTCTTTAGGAAGAAAAGCAGTCTCTATGTCTCTAGGTAGATGTGTGTGTACAGGATCCGTTGGCCCCTGTGTGTATTTGGAAGAAAAAATAAAAAAAGCAATATTGTGCAGGTCATGTTGCGTGTTTGTCCACCTGACCACTAGTTCACCAGCCTGTGTGTGTGTGTGCGTGTGTGTGCACGTGTTCTGCTCCTTTGGGTAGTCTGAAACAATGGATCAGTAAGTTACACTCGTTCCATTTTAAAGTGTGTGTGTATGAGTGTGTGTGTGTGTGTGTGTGTGTGAGTACGTTGCACACCGTTCATGTCCAAAACAATCAATGCTCTTGTAACGATGGACTTTGGAGATTGGTTGGGTCCCATGGAGTCTTTCCACTCGATCCCAATGTAAAACGACTAATTACCTTTCTTTTGCTTTCTGTCTCTATCTGTTTTTCTATCTGTCATTGTTGGAAGTTGATATGTGGATGAACAAAAATGAAAAAAAGGCAATAGTTTGATAATAGTACTGCAGTAGAACTGTAAAGACTTCCAGGAAGAAACTATGATGCTGCAACGTGAATGTTTGCTGAATGAAGAAGCATCTGTGTCCCAACTGTCGACTCGTTTCTATTTAAGTCACGTCCCTTTATCGATAATGAACAGAAAGTGCTCTCGAAAGACACTGTCCCCCGCTTATTTAACCACTGATGCTAGTAACGGTGTAATATTGGTATATATATTATATATACCAATATACATATATATATATATGTATGTTTTTATAATTGGTATACATCTTCCCTTTGTCTTATGTTTATGTCAAAGAAATAAGTGCATTATTGGACTTGCTGCCCACTTTGACCTGGGCATCGATTCACAACCTAGACTTGCGGTCTTTCCAGCAGTCGCTGTTTGTATGTTTTTGTATTAATTAATTAATGGGTGCTACCAAATACGCCGGGGCATCAAACCAACATGAGCATCGTCACTCGCGACCTTAAATTGTTTTGTTATTCTACACAACAAACAGAAACGTTTCTGGCGTTTTTCTACACTATTGTGTAAATGTGTTAATACTGTGGTCACCGGTTGGGTTTTGTTTTCGTTGTGTCGGTTTCAGGCGGTCGAGGTGTTTGGATACATTTTGCCTAAAGTAGCCTACAGGACCCAGTTGTAGCCAGCATGTCTTCAAAGAAGTGAAAGCAGCTAGCATTGACTCTTGCACGTCCATTTGACAATTGGTACCAGGTTAAACTCTTAACGTGGGGTGTAACTACATGGTTAGGAGCGCGTCCGTGCGCCTCTTCCCCGCCGTCACTTAACGTGGAATACGTCTCTGTCTCTTAATCTGGGGTGACACATTGGTACACGCATGTTTTGTAACCTGACTTGAGTGTATGAACTCAAATGCAGGCCGATCTGATCACACCGTTAACCTGAGCGCGTGACGCGTTTCTTTAAGTCATGTCCAAAGCACGTGCTTAAAAACCCTTTTCTATTTGTCAAAAGTTTTCTCAAAAGCAACCTGTTGTTGTATTTGTTTTTGTTGTTGTACATGAGCTCCGAACAACGAATCCTTTAATCGAATATGCCAAATGTCTTTTTATATCGAGTAGATTTCTCATGCACTGCTAAACAACACAGGACGGTGCACGAGGCAGCTTTCAATAACATGATTGATGTGTGGGTAGGAGCCTTTCTCTGTCGCACTCAGCCTCACATACTCCACAAACAATTGGTCGGCTGCACTATAGAGTGCTAGTGCTTGTCTGTGTGTCCACGTGTGTGTGTGTCTGTCTGTGTGTCCACGCGTGTGTGTGTGTCGGTCTGTGGGTGTTTCTGTGTGTCTCTGTGTGTGTGTGTGTGTCTGTACGTTTGGACTTTTTCCTTATCATCCCTTTATACTACTAGCTCTGTACGCCTGGCTTAGCTGTGCTCCAACTTCGTACCATGCTTCTTTCCTCGTACATTTCCCTCCATTTGTCCCTCTCGGTCTCTCTCGTGTAATGTTCTAGTAATGGTAAACAGAGATGTGAGTCCGTGTGGTAGTATATTCAGGACTCAGGGGGTTGCTCTGTGCAGTTTGTAACATTTTAGCAATAACCGTGAAACAAAGGGGACCGTTATATGATTTCTAACAAGCCCATGTTTTGTTTTTCTACTTCTATATTACTAGAATAACTTGAATTACTCTTGAATTACCTTCGTATAATCCCCAAGATGCTCCAGCTCACTGACATGCGCGTTAGAACTACTTTAATACTTTATTAATAAGTGGTTCATAAGCCTTTAATTTTACAAGGTTTGGTTCAGGATTTATTTATGACGAAAGGCTGTCACAAAAGTAATTTGTCTCAATTAAACTTATGGCTTTTTTCATTTTAGATCCTCAAACCAAAAGACTGTCATCTTGACACTGTGGCAGCAGTGTAGATGATGAAGTGCTAATGTCTAGTGCATGTCTGAGCATCACACCTGAACTTTGTTCCTGATCGAGTCTTAGTTATTTTTTCTTGGTTAAATGTGATCTGAAAGGTAACATAGATCTTCAACTAGCTCTTGTACATTGACATGTAAAGAGATTTACCCATGTTGTGGAATATATATAATTAATGAATAAATTAATTGAAAACGTATTTACTCGGTTATCTGGTTGATGATCAATTACTTTCGGCCCTTTGAATGAAAGGGCAAGATGATCAGAGAGAGTGCATTAAATCAATCAAAAACTATCATGACTGAGCTTATATATTACTTGGCATCACGACCCTGGCTTCAGAACCTTGAAGAGCCCCCAGATGTAGGTATACCAGAGAGTTAAATTATAGTAAAACTGAAAACATTTTTTAAAATGCTGATTAGTTGCAGCAGGTATCTTTAGCCAAACGGACGAGTCGTTAACCGGAGTGTACTTCTTATCAACCGCCACCAGGGGCGACCTATGTAACGTTCGTTCACCACGCTAGTACCAGGATCTGTATTGGGACTGTGAAAGTAAGTGAAACCAAAATGATGTGCTAAAAATCTAAGTAACTGTTGATTTGAAGGTTTAAACCCGGGTTGCCGTGAGTTCTATGTTAGTACACTGGTATGTTTACACATTTGTGTTTCAAATACGGCTTGTGGCTGCTTAAACGTGATAGCTTGAGCATTCCTGGTTGTGGAAGGCGGACACGTGGCACATAACGCGGGGCAGGTGGATGTCAACATCACGGTGTCTTGGTAGATAACTAGTCAAACGTACAAAACACAAAGGTGTAAGGTAAATATAGAAAGTGTTACTAATTCTGTGCATAATTAAAAGTGCAGGACAGCAATAAATTGTTAGGTAAAAGTAATGATATTCTGTAACGTTACATATAAATACACAGTAACTAGTCAGTTGATTGCTAAATAAGTTCTTCGTGCATCAATATGATTTTGCCGGGGGACGTTGTAAACTTTTGTTAGTTAATATAAATGCAATGCATCATAGTCGTTACCGACAATTTTTCACGCATTGTTTATTTTTAAATGAATTGGCGATATATCTTCTACATTAAGTTGAACAGCATCTCCCATGATGACTAATGTCGTTACATCAAATATAGCTATATAATCAGTATTAACAAACAGTTCAGTTTTAATCCCGTAGACCACTGCTGACTGTGACAAATCATTACTTTAACTTTGTAGCTCATTGCATATCCATATAGAAAAAAAATCCAGTGACAACACGTGTCTGTCATGTCCAAATGGTCAAATGGTCAAAATCAGTTTAGTCCTTCAACGTGAAATCCATGTCAACTCGAAAATCAAAATACGTTTCAACTCAATTTCAAATCAACGTTTCAAATCATTTTAAAGACAACTCGAAAATCTATTTAAAGACGACACTTTAAGTAGTCTACACCATGTTTTAATGACTGTCTGTCATTAAGTGAGTAATCTCACTTATATACCTCCATGTCTTGTTCGTTGCATTTAGAAGTGGTTGCGTTCTCAGCGCATATTGTATATTGTTCTTGTGGGTCCTTGTAGGAGGAGCTGTGTGTGGGAGGGGCTGCGTGTGGGAGGGGCTGCGTGTTAAACCGTGTCCTGCGTTCTGCAGTCAGGGCCTTCTCAGCTCAGCGCTTACTTTGCGGTCTGGCCGATGGGGGGCGCTGTGTGTGAGTCATGCTTTTAGACGGGTGATGTCTGACAAGTCCTGTGCGCAATATGTTTGTAGTAAAAGCAGGATACGACTGCAGCGGTGCTAGCCCTGACATGTCCCTCCAAATTTATTTAAATCCGGGGGAGACGCTCAAGTGTTTCCTACAGCTAGAGACCAGCTAGAGGGGGGAGCTGAAGCACTTTATGTACGGAAGATGAGAGGTGTAATATTGCGGTGTAAATAAAAAAGTTTGACACAGTTTATAACTATTTATTTCTAGCTAAGCCTTTTTTTTCCAAATATTGATTTGAAATCTAATGGAAAGGCATGGCATGTTTAGAATTTGACTTTTTATATTTTCCATTCAACAGATAAAATACAGAATGGCCGGGAATTGTTTAAGTAGTTCGCATATGAATACCGTTGACAATGAGAAACTTGTAAGTATTAACTTGTATAACTTTCTCCTTTACACCTCACAAATTTGTTTGCAATTTTGTTTAATCTAAAATAATGTTCTGGTTATTCTCCATTACTTTTCCAGGTACAACCCAATGACAAATTGCACAATATTTTACTTGAGGCAGGTGCTGTAAAACAGATTCTTACCATGAAAGAGGTAACTAGACCAGTCTTGACAGCTGTCTTGTGTTGTCTCTGTTGGATACTAGATTGCCACCAATAGTCTCTGGTTTTTTAATCATCAATATTCATTTTATGAAGCAGACAGACAATATGTTTTAGACCCAGTGTGAATAATGTTGACTTTTGAAGTTTGTTTTTAGTAAATATTTGCAGAGTTTCACAGAATCAGATCATGTTTAGTCCTAGACTACCAACCTTCATCTGGAAAGGAGTATCACTACATTTTCTAGTTAGAACTGGTATATTAGTTGTTTAGGTGTTGTCTCAACTCTGGTTTCTCCTGAATCTCAGCATTTTTAAGTTACTTTAGTTTGACTTTTTATTGCTGTTTCAGTCATTGATATACAGCAGTACAGTCACTTAGATGTATATACCCCCAGATCATGTTTTAGTGACATCAGTTGAATGCACTGATTGTCAAGTTCTCTGGATTACAGTATTTGCAAAATTGCAGTGCCTTAAAATTGCGTTATTTTGTTGAACATCAACAATGAACTATGATTGGTTGTTAGGTGGCCTTTGGAACATGTCTACATGTCTGTACAGCTTCAGGGACACGCCAGTGTTATCTGCCGGAGAGGAAGTATATTTTGACTCACGATGTGGTTGGTCTCAGGCATTTGTATTATAACTCACTGATGTGGTACGAAATGTTCTCTGGAATCTATATTTAGTCTGTGAGCCATCATTTAGCTCCTTTCACTTTGTGTTGTTCTACATGCACAGTGTTTAAGCTAAAGACCGCAATAGTGCCTACACAATGGTGCCTACGCTTTTTTAGTTAAACAAAACCCATAATTCCCTGTTATTGTGGCTGCTGGCTCAGTATGGGATGACATGTATTTAGATAAGCTTGCGCTTGTCCAACTTCTGGGCAGAGGTTATCTACTGGGCTTAGCAGAG
>CM055757.1:7279887-7287387 GCA_029465975.1 Dallia pectoralis
CACAGGAAGCAGTATGAGAACGAAGACTCTCGCCTCCTCGCTCCCTCTTTTGCTTACTTTCTCCCCCGTCTCTCTCTTCCCTATCTCTCTGTTCTCCTTCTCTCTCATCCCTCTCTCCCTTTCGCTCTCATCTCCAATAAGGAAGTGATGGATGTAGGATGTCGGAAGGCACTGGACAGATGCCACGGCAACACCAGCTGGCAGTGCCTCCCAGTGTAGCTTTCACTACACTGTGACACACACACACATTCCCACCTTTCCTACACACGGCAGGTTGGGGGAGGAGTGTGCAGCAGAATCCCTCCCCCTTTTTCCTGTCCTCTCTGACATTCCAGACAGGTTGGGAGCCCCCCCCATGCCCCTCCTTTATCCAGGTTGCTATGGTGGAGTCCAGCTGGAGAGTCTGAGGTGATTACCTGCAGTTTTATTGGCTAATGGCTTGAAACACACCAATATGTCTACCACTGCTTAGAAGAGGTTGGACCTGAGCTGTAGCCAGCACACGCACGTGCACGCACGCACACACACACACACACACACACACACACACACACACACACACACACACACACACACACACACACACACACACACACACACACACACACACACACACACACACACACACACACCAATATGTCTACCACTGCTCAGAGGAGGTCGGACTTGAGCTGTAGCCAGCACGCACGTACGCACGCACGCAGACACGCACACACACACACACACACACACACACACAGACAGAGCTGCCCATTGGAGGCTTGCCGTGCAGCAGGGCCAAGCACAATAATCTGGCCCACTTGTTCCAAAGCATTTGTTTATACAGGCCTGTTACAATCATGTGCCTGTTATATGTTGAGAGAGGAAATCAATGTAAACATTTGTTTACACACTGAGGCACTTGGGAGCTAACCATTTAGCATATTAGCATTAGCATTAGCTCTGGCAGCTAATGCTAAATGTGTAGCCGTGGTGCAGGGATGACTCTCCGTACGTGGCTCTCTTTTGGAGAGCGCCGTCCACTTCCTGCCGTCACCCTCATGCCTTCTCTCTATCCGTCTCCCTTTCAGAGTCCCGCTTTCAATGCGAGCTTCAGAAACTATACATTATATTCATATGCACCTTATACATGATGTATTCTGTACCATCAGTCCCATTGATCCAGATGTGCCTAAAGCATCTGTTTGTAAGTGATTCCCAGCTCTTTATTAAAGACCCAAAGCTGCTTATCTACTGTAAAGTCCTCAGACAGGTGGACAGACCACAAAACTTATACCTGACCCTAACCCTAAACCTGACCCTAACCCTAACCCTAAACCTGACCCTAACCCTAATCCTGACCCAAACTCTAACCTCTAATCTCATTCCCCGATCTGCGTGTGAACCAGGAACCAAACGGAACCGGAAATGAATAAACTGCGTTTAACACCTTACATCTCTATGTTTACTATCTTTACGCATTTTTAAAAAACGAAGACGTCCTTTGTCAAAAGGGTGTCAAAAACAAGCAGGAGACAACAAAAAACCCGGTCCGACCCCTGACCCCTGAGCCTGTGACCCCGTGACCCCAAAGCGAAGGGAGCGTGAAAGCCAACCTTGAATGGTCCTCTTGAAGAAGGCCTTGCAGGCCTCGCAGGAGGCCACGCCGTAGTGGTAACCCGAGGCGATGTCGCCGCACACCAAGCACAGCCGCTTGGGCATGGAGTTCAACATGTACTCGCACTTGATCTGCGAGTCCTCCCCGATGGTGCTGGAGCAGTCCTCGTAGCGCTTGGAGGCCCCGGCGGGGCCCAGGGGGCCGGCTCCGGGGCCGTACAGGGTGGGGGAGTCCAGGCCGTTCTGGTGGCCGTTCATGGTGGAGCTGTAGGAGCCGCTGGCGTCGCTGGAGCCACCAGGGCTGTGGTGGTTGATGCTGTCTGCCAGGGACGCGGGACTGGAAGGCTCTGTCTTAATGTAGGAGGAACAGCTGGACTCTATGTGACGCTCTTTGCTGGACATTCTGCACAGGAGCCTGGATGGGGGGAGTGAGGGGAGAGTGGGAGGGGGAGAGGGGGAGAGGGGGAGAGAGAAGGGGGGGATTTGTTATATGCGTGTTAGTTTTACTCAAAGGGGTTGACAGTGTTTTTGTGATCAATCCTTGACTACAACACAATTAAAATAGCACACAGCATACTGAGGAAACGGTTAAAATGTTGTTTTAAAGGAAACACGTGTAGTGTAGATGGTGTGTGTGTGTGTGTGTGTAGGCAGGCTTATGAAGCATCTCTAGCCTACAGCCATCAGTCACTCTCCAGTCAATAGCAACTTGTTCTACATGAGAGTAATCAGGAAGGAGGCAAAACGCCACTCAATCACGCCTAAGACTGCCACACACACACACACACACACACACACACACACACACACACTGAGAGAGAAAAAATCAACAACAGCATGTACACTGTAACAGGTTTCAAATAATGGCCAAATTATAACATTCTTGTTCAATAACTCAAATGAATTTATAGTTATCAACCCCTTCTGACTCCTCATCCATTCCCGTGTCTCATCCTTTCATTTCTCTAATCCTCTAGCCCTCATCCCAATCACAAGAGAATCATGTAAATGACCCCTGTAATTAATGAATATCTCAAATCGCTCTATTTTACTCTGTATTTATCCTCTGTCCGCTCCAGTAGCTGTTCCTTTATCATTCTCCTCATCTCAGAATCCCCAGTCTTTGTCTTCCTCTCCATCTCCATATCTCTCTCTCTCTCTCTCTCTTTTCGTTGGAAAGGGAGCACACAAAAGGCTATTTTAATTAAAGAGGGGTGCTGCTAAATGAGTGCTCGAAAATCCAGTCAGCTTGTAAAACACCCGACTCTATTGAGTCCTATAAACCAGAGGGGGGGGCACATTCCTAAAAGGCTGACTCAAATCAGCTGTTCTCCTCAAGCGGATTGATCCTGAAAAACCTTCCACTCACACACACACGCACACACGCACACACACACACAACTGTAGCATAACACGACAGACCAGAAAGAGAACCAACGAAGACAACATTTAAGGGAACCTTCAGGACAGGTTAGAGAACTCTCAGACGTCTTTTTGTCAGGCACAACACAATCCCTTTGGTTTTCCTAATAAGAGAAACTCACGGCTAACTGACAAAGAACCATTCCTCTCTTCAACCCCGAAGACCACCTCTCTCCTCTGTGCTACGGACGGTCTCTATTAATGGCCGGCTACAATATTCACAACTATCTATAAATTCAATTGTCAGACGGTGGGTCTTCTTTCTGGTCCCACTTGAATTTAAAATTAGACGCAGTAAAATTCCCATTAGCCGCGAGAGGGATGGGATTCTAGGGCCTATATTTTAGAAGAAAAGAAAGCCTTTCTGACGGCGGAGAGACCATTTGCGACGTAACGATTTTATCTGTTTTCAGCAAGTGAGGCGGCCCAGCCCCTGGGAGAGCCATTAAGAGGAGAGTTTAAGTGTGAAAAGGGCTCAGATTTAGTCGCTGCTTATGAATGGGAACAGTGATTGTCAGGAGGGAGAAATAAAAAGACATGCGTATTACCGAGTGAGAGTGTGAAAAGATTAAGAAATCACAGACAGACGGAGAAGAAGAGAAAGAAGAGGAAGAGAAATAAAGGCCGGTTGAATATGGACAAGCTCTGCGTTATCTCTTTGTACTGCCGGCGCTTTAAAAGAGTCGTTCTGGTTTCATCCTGGGTGCCAAGTAGGAAGGGCCGGACATCTGTGTAATTCTTAATTATCCATCTTTCCGTTCCAGCCATTTAGAGCCCAGAGACATTGCAGTCATATTTCCAGGATGTCATGAGGATTCAGAAACCTGATCTGCGGTGAAGGTAGCGCTTGCCCGTGTTCTGTTATGTCCCTGTTTGTGTCTGTGTGTGTGTCTGTGTGTGTGTGTGTGTGTGTGTGTGTATCTGTGTGTGTCTGTGTGCATGTGTGTGGGCAATTTCAAGTGCTGTTGAATGGACACACATTAATCACAGCTGAGAGGAGAAATGACAACCACTGGTTGCCCACGACAACGTTCTGACAAATGGGAAGAGAGAAACAGAGCGTGAGCGAGTCAAAGACACGTGAAATATGCAAATGTAATAAAATAAAAAAACGCCTAATGCTCGAATGTAGAAAATAAACGTTCCACGTTCATGTCTAGAAATGTGTTTTTAAACGTATTTCAAAATAAAGCCACGTGATTTAGCCACAGACACAATTGCATTTAGCTGTTCGTGGACCGGGTTTAACCGTCCTATGTGTACAGCTCAGTGGGGAGCCAGAAGGCGACAGCGTTAATATGGACCATAAATAAATATTTCATCATCAGCCCGTCACTGCAGTTCCACTTCGCCCGAACCCCTGACACACCTGGCTGACTCGGTTAGCTTCGGAGGTTAACACAAGTCTGAGACACAAATAATCTCTGTCCACAACACCAAAATTGGCCTCTCCTTCCTGAGCCATGAAATATTCAACGCCCCCATCTACCTGTGTTTTAGTAAAGGTTGCACATGCGATGGGGAAACAAAACAAAAGGATTACCCTCTCACTCCTTCCCCATTTCCTCGCGCTCTCTCTCTCTGTCATTTTGTCTTTCTGGAGAGCAGTTGTGTTTTCTGTGTGTGAGTGTGTGTGAGTGTTTGTGTGTATGTGAGTGTGTGTGTGTGTGTGTGTGTGTGTGTGTGAGTGTGTGTGTGTGTGTGTGTGTGAGTGTGTGTGTGAGTGTGTCATTAGAGCCTTAACACGCACTCTGCCATGACAAGGAGTCATTAGAACAGGGCGACTGATTCACTGTTCAGACAACTGTGAGGACAAACATGCAATCCCCGTATTAGAGGTAGTGACCGTATTAGAGGTAGTCACCGTATTAGAGGTAGTCACTGTATTAGAGGTAGTCACTGTATTAAAGGTAGTCAACGTATTAGAGGTAGTCACTGTATTAGAGGTAGTCACCGTATTAGAGTTAGTCACTGTATTAGAGGTAGTCACCGTATTAGAGGTAGTCACTGTATTAGAGGTAGTCACCGTATTAGAGGTAGTCACTGTATTAGAGGTGGTTACTTTATTAGAGGTAGTCACTGTATTAGAGGTAGTAGAGATGGTCACTGTATTAGAGGTAGTCACTGTATCAGATGTAGTCACTGTATTAGAGGTAGTCACCATATTTAGAGGTAGTCACTGTATTAGAGGTAGTCACTGTATTAGAGGTGGTCACTGTATTAAAGGTAGTCACTGTATTAGAGGTAGTAGAGATGGTCACTGTATTAGAGGTAGTCACTGTATTAGACGTAGTCACTGTATTAGAGGTAGTCACCATATTTAGAAGTAGTCACCGTATTAGAGGTAGTCACTGTATTAGAGGTAGTCACTGTATTAGAGGTAATCACCGTATTAGAGGTAGTCACCATATTAGAAGTAGTCACCGTATTAGAGGTAGTCACTGTATTAGAGGTAGTCACCTTATTTAGAGGTAGTCACTGTATTAGAGGTAGTCACCGTATTAGAGGTAGTCACCGTATAAGAGGCAGTCACCGTATTCGAGGTAATAACCGTAGGGGACTGCACTACAGCTTCTTTTCTGCCTCACTATTGCTTTATGCCATTACACACTTCCTCTTCTTCCTTCCTTCCTTCTTTTGTCACTCTTTGTCATACTTTTCTCTTGTCTTTCTTTGTGGGCAACACTTCTTCAGTCTATCCATTGTATCCTTCTGTCTCTCGTTCACAGCGGGGATGTGACTGAGGCAAGACAGGGGGAGGTGGAGGAAGAGGAGGAGGAGAGAAGACGGCCAGTTGAACATACATCTGTATATGACAGAATAAATGCTGACAGAATCCATTTCCTCTCAGCGTTGTGTCCACACAGATATGGGAACAAAGTCTAATAAGCAAAAAATAATAAAGCTTTCACAATTCTATCTAGATAGGGCGAACGCGGGGAAATAAAGACAGGGAACGCATTTACATTTCTATAGTTACATGAATAGGATGATTTCATCACAATACTCAATTGCTTTTTCCCCTCAAGTCTTTTTTTCCCTTGCTTTCAGCTGCAATCTTAATTTTGCTGTTTCTTTGCAGCGATGAACTGCTGCTGGCTGGTCTGTACGCTTTTCAAATCGATCGAAGGAACAGTTTGCTCGTCTT
This sequence comes from Dallia pectoralis, assembly GCA_029465975.1. Classification (NCBI taxonomy): domain Eukaryota; kingdom Metazoa; phylum Chordata; class Actinopteri; order Esociformes; family Umbridae; genus Dallia; species Dallia pectoralis. The sequence continues at coordinate 7,286,054 of CM055757.1, forward strand.
CAAAAGAATTATGGGTAAGAAACACTGGCTTTTCGCTCACAGGAATTATGGGTAAACGTCCTGCGAGTCTTTGTTAGGCTCGATGTGAATGAGCGTGTTTTTGTGTCCGGGTGGGCAAATGATTACAGTGTTTTTTTTTTCTGTCCGCGGAGGAATGTGAAATAAAATCAGGCGAATGAGTGAATGCAAATGGTCTCCCGGCCTGGCAGGAAGATCAATTGTTACAACATTACAGGACGGGGAGCAAGTCGTTCACTCTCTCGGCCACGGAATAAACCCACTGATTACATACAATCAATGCGATAATGGCAAAAACACATTTGGCCGATGGCCGTAAAACCTCGGATGCTAACGCCGCGCCAGGCTAGCTGACGCGGGGGGGGACCGCAATAAAAGCGACACACACCGCCCTGTTTAAGCTCTAGGTGGGCCGGGCGAGCACGGGGGACGGTAATGGCTGTTACACCCGTCACTGTCGCCTTGTGAGTCCTGACCTCGGATAAAAGCCGGATTACCCCGGTCGACAACTCCAGCTGAGGAAATTCATAAAACAATATTGATTTGCCATTATGTTATTTAGACAAAGTAATAAAATCCCCTGAAAGCTGTTTCATTCCCACTGCGTCCATTTGGTGGAATAAAAATGTATTCATTTCAGACCAGCATTGGCATTGGGAGTATCATCGTTCAAAACGACTTGCGTCTGATAATATGTTTAACTAGGGATCCCGACGCACACCGTGGTGTATATTAGCAGGATTTCGGCGTCATATTCCTGTAATTGCAGAGGGAAATGAAAACCAACATTGTGATGCCTCGTTGTCTTCAGAAGCATCTGAACGTGAAGGACCATGGTGAAGCTGAGGTGATGACGTTGGACAGGTGCCCGTCTGGTCCTCCGGTTCTCTCCCTCAGATGGGAATCTTCATATATTCAGGTCATCTGACTGCAGAGCCCGAACCCATAAATGTTCTGTCACCGCTTAGGATCTCCGTCAGTGTGCGGTTTAACTGGTGTTGGATGTTCTGAGATCAGGTGAAGGTATCACATTTGCCCAGTCGAGAGAGAGCGATGCTCTGGGAGCAGCCCCAAGACAACGAGGAAGGGCTCACAAAGTCCAGGAGGTCCACGACAACCCAGTAGCCAGTGTAGAAATATCGCACACCTGGCCAGTTTGGGAACCGAACCCTCCATTGCCGACAAACGTAAAGCAAGAACGCAGGTAGGTCTGCAATCAGGAGCCCACATACTGCAAGCCTATACACACGGACAAGACTGTCAGGTAACATTGTTTGGGCGACACCGAACCAGGGAACAGTCCACTACCAAAAGCA
>CM055757.1:7292387-7299887 GCA_029465975.1 Dallia pectoralis
AATGATTACATACATTATCACTGTACAGTTAATTAATGGTATTTAATATGATTGTAATATATAAAAGAGACAGTGTGTCTGTGTGTGTGTGTGTGTGCGCGTGTACATGTTTTCTCTCTTACCTCGGGTTGTAAAGTGCATGTTGTGTGTGTGTGTGTGTGTGTGCGTGTGGGCGCGTGTGTGCGTGTTTCCTCTCTTACCTCGGGTTATAAAGTGAATGTGTGTGTGTGTGTGGGCGCGTGCACGTGCACGTTTCCTCTCTTACCTCGGGTTATAAAGTGCATGTGCGTCACGCATGTGAGTGGCGTCGAGGTCGTACGTCTGTTGCATTCTCCACGCGCTGCTGCATTTGCCGTACTTATCTTCACTATTAACCGGGGCCTTTGTTAAGTTCATCCTATGACACAGAGAACCACAGGGGGCAGAGAGTCACACACGGGGCCAGCAGTCTGGTATGGGGGACCACGGTATAACATACTGGAATATATACTGCCCCAACAGCCTATAGAGAGAAGAGCAAATGGCCTGACACACACTGGCATACAATTGAAATATAATTAAATTAAACATTTAAATGCTCCGGACTGTACAGCTTTTGTCTCAGCCAGATAAATGCCGGACTAAGAAGAAACAGGTTTAACACTGACAATACCTTCAATCGGAAGATAAACTCCAGGACGTTCTAAAAAGGAAAAATGGACGGATACAGTATTGTACCGCTACTCAGCATGGGGTTCAGCAGTTTATAGCACAGTGATAGACAGTGCTAACAAACACTTAGAGTCATGTTAACCATTACCAACATCGGAGACAGTTTATAGCACGGTGATAGACAGTGCTAACAAACACTTAGAGTCATTCTAACCATTACCAACATCGGAGACAGTTTATAGCACGGTGATAGACAGTGCTAACAAACACTTAGAGTCATGTTAACCATTACCAACATCGGAGACAGTTTATAGCACGGTGATAGACAGTGCTAACAAACACTTAGAGTCATGTTAACCATTACCAACATCGGAGACAGTTTATAGCACGGTGATAGACAGTGCTAACAAACACTTAGAGTCATGCTAACCATTTCCAACATCGGAGACAGTTTATAGCACAATGATAGACAGTGCTAAGAAAGACTTAGAGTCATGCAAACCTTTACCAACATTGGAGACAGGCCACATTTACCAGAAAGTGTAACCCGGGAGAGTGTGTGTGATTTTGTGCGTGTGCGTGTGTGTGACGGTAATAGCAGCCCTCCTGTACAGTTTTTATATGGTACGGGTGTTACCGGGTGAAAGCAAGGAAAGGGGAGTGACTGTAGCCGTTCAATAAAGCCCTGCTCTGCGTCAGGGGAGGAGCTGTCTCCAGGGTGATAAGGTCATCCATGACAACGGAATCAGAACTGTTATCTGGAAATGTATAGAAAAGTGCGGGGCCGTTTGAAGTCACCGAGTGAAAACTCTATGTGTGTGTGTCAGTGTGTGTGTGTGTGTGTGTGTCAGTGTAATGAAATTGCAAAGCGCCCTACATTAAAAGTTGGCTCCCCTGGTTACATGAGAATATCTGAAAAAACCTTCATATGAGCAAAAGAAAAAAGGGCCACGTTAAGAGGAAATGTCTGAAAAATGAAAACTGTTCAATGTGTCATATCTGTAAAATAACCACATTTTCCCATAGTTCAATGGGTCCACGGAATACCATGAGGAAAAAAACAATGCGGATATCTTTGTGTAGGAGACAACAATATTTCAGAGATCTTGTGGTTTTTACTGTCTCTGTCTGTGTCTGTCTGTGTCTGTTGCAAACCCCTCTGGTGGTATATCGGTTAATACATCCTGTATTTCACACTGATAAAGACATGTTTACCACACAAACACTGCCGGGACACTGTATGTGTGTGTGCGTGTGTGTGTGTACATATCGAGTAGCACGTACCAGTGTGTGTGTGTGTGTGTGTGTGTGTGTGTGTGTGTATAGAGAGAACAGTACAGGCAGTAGAGTGTGTTTGCTGTGTGTTTCCGTCTGTACAGGTAGGCCGTCTAAGGCTTAGTGGAATAAGACCTGTGTCTCTGTGTAATATGTAGCCTTTAGTTCCAGTTCGTTGAATAGGATGAATGAATACGGTTGTGGAGACAGGGCCAGATCCAGTCGTCTACCTACTGTAGGGCACGCCATGCCGACCACGCACGCCATGCTGCCAACGCACGCCATGCTGCCCGCGCACGCCAATGCCGGCCGCGCACGTACGTTAGCAACAATGCTAAAACACCTCAGACTCGGATTAACACACCATCATTTTATTACATTATGCCTTCGCGGTGGTGTGATGGGATGGAGAGTTAAACCGCATGTTGATAAAATATTATGGTTTATTTGGGCCGTTAATCTGCCGAGGTTCAGTACAACAAGACGAACATAGAACAGAGAGAGTGAATTTAGTATGTCCATTACAAAAAATTATATATGAGACATGTATTACACTTTTTTTTGTTGCTTTAGGACACATTTCAAATAAACAAAATACATTAATTAACTTAAATGTCTATGTCATAAATCTAAACCTTAAACATAATTTACAGTAAGAGGATGTCTGAAACCCCAGAGGAGATACTCAGCACTTACGTAGACAGACACACAGACATATATACAGACAGACATGTCGATACATAGACAGACACACAGACATATATACAGACAGACAGGTTGATACATAGACAGACACACAGACATATATACAGACAGACAGGTTGATACATAGACAGACACACAGACAGGTCGATACATAGAAACACAGACAGACAGGTCGATACACAGACAGACAGGTCGATACACAGACAGACAGGTCGATACATAGACAGACAGGTCCATACACAGACAGACAGGTCGATACATAGAAACACAGACAGACAGGTTGATACATAGAAACACAGAAAGACAGGTCGATACATAGACAGACAGGTCGATACATAGACAGACAGGTCGATACATAGAAACACAGACAGACAGACAGGTCGATACATAGACAGACCGGTCCATACACAGACATACAGGTCGATACATAGACAGACCGGTCCATACACAGACAGACAGGTCGATACATAGAAACACAGACAGACAGGTCGATACATAGACATACAGGTCGATACATAGACAGACAGGTCCATACACAGACACACAGACAGACTTATACAGACAGACAGAAGGACAGACTGACATACCTATACACAAACAGACAGATCTGTACATAGACACAAAGACAGACAGCAACAGACAGGTCACCAAAGTACCTTCAAAACGAGAGAAAGACCATGGCTGCCATCTCACCCCTGAAGGACTGAGTGTAGGAGTCCAGGGAGAGGGAAGGAGAAACCAAAAGCTGGGGGAGAACCGCGGGAGGTGATAAAACCGATGGGGTGGAGGCGCAGCCCCACAGCACCAGTCTGTCAGATACCGGTCAGAACCAGAGCCAAGTCCACAAACCAGAACCAACAAGAAAGCAAAGCGGATCACACCACGCACAGAGAGTTACGGTGAAGTGAGAACCCAAACACTATCTCCCCTCAGTCCTCAATACAGATGATGTTACACATGTTCTAGGTGTTTGGTATAATTTGTACGTGTGTTTGTAATGCAGTGAAATGTCCAGCTTTACAAGTGAATGGAAAAAGACAATGGGATTGTATGGGACAACAGGAGAGGAGAAAGGTGTGAGGAGAGGTGTGGGTCGGAGAGAAGAGGGGAGAGGGGAGAGGGGAGGGGGAGAGGGGAGAGGGGAGAGGGGAGGGGAGAGAGGAGGAGAGGGAGAGGGAAGAGGGAAGAGGGGAGAGATGAGAGGGGAGAGGGGAGAGGGGAGAGGGGAGAGGGGAGAGGGGAGAGGGGAGAGGGGAGAGGGGAGAGGGGAAGAGGGAAGAGGGAAGAGGGAAGAGAGGAGAGAGGAGAGAGGAGAGAGGAGAGGGAAGAGGGAAGAGGGAAGAGGGAAGAGAGGAGAGAGGAGAGAGGAGAGAGGAGAGAGGAGAGAGGAGAGGGAAGAGGGAAGAGGGGAAAGATGAGAGATGAGAGAGGAGGGGAGGCGTGGGTAGGAAAGGAGGCGAGGACAGAAAAAAGGAAACGTGGGTAGGAGAGGAGGAGAGGAGACATCTGTGAAGGAGCATTAACCTATAGGGTTCTACCTGAACCCATTTCACGCTTATGTCAGAATGTGTCAGAACACAAAAACACACACACACAAACACACACACACACACACACACACACACACACACACACACACACACACACACACACACACACACACACACACACACACACACACACACACACACACTGGAGTCATCGGACAGGGCTGCAACTGCTTCACCCAATTATCTAGCAGGCAGGGACACACAGGGACACACACACCCAGAGAAACGAAGGGACACACCAAATGAATGTCAGTGACGAGCACTTTAAGATGTGTCTGTACTGTCCATTCTGTTCTGTAATGTGAGTTTTTTTCCGTTCTGTAATGTGAGTTCTGATCCGTTCTGTAATGTGAGTTCTGTTCTGTAATGTGAGTTCTGTTCTGTAATGTGAGTTCTATTCTGTTCCGATATCCCCGGTCTGTTCTGTGTTTTGACTAAAGGATAAGTCAGCGTTTAGGCGGGTATTTGGGATGGGCTGTGTTGTGTAAGCATTAGGTTGTGTGTGTGTGTGTGTGTGTGTGCTGTGGGGGTAGAGGATAAGTGTCCAAACTGACATGTTAACACAAACGGTCTGTTCTGGTTTTGTTTGCATTTGGCCCATTCACTGTGTTATGGTGTTGAGAGGAAACTCCAGTCAGGTGAAACTACAGATGCAAAGGATTTGGGAGGAAAACACACGTTTCTTTTTTACAGCAGTTGATATATTGATACATTTGAACACAATCTCACCACGTAGGTTTACACACAAACCCACCACACACGTTTAGACAGACACACTCCACACAGGGCAGCCGGACAGGACTGATCACTCTCATACGCGACTGGAACAATCACAGTTAAAACTCACACTTAACACTCACACTTAACACCCACACTTAACCACTTCTTGACAGGGCCCCTGGCCTCGATTTCCGCCTAAAATGACCCACCCCAATCTAAATGGATATTGCTCTGGAACAGAACCATGTAGGAATATTTGGTAAAGGGCATTTAAGAGAAAACAGTCTGAATTTTGTGGAAATGTGAAATAATGTAACACACAATATCTGGCATGAGCTAAAACAAAAAAAACATCATACATTTTAATTTTATTTTTCAGTGACTTTGAAAATGTATATCAGTTCCTATGTGTTCACCTAGGTCTCAGCATTATGGCAGGCTTTGTTTCCAGTCTCTAGCTCGTGTAACGACCGAGATACAGTTATTTTACTGAGAGCTGGTCATTTTTCCATTCTGTCTAGTGATTGACGCAATAAGCTCCTACACGTTCGGATTACTATGTAGACGAATGGCCAAGTTTTCCATGTCGACCCGATGCATGAATGTATTTTTCATTGACTTTAATTCTTTAATTGAGTCTGTTAAATTGTTAGAGAATAAGACAAGTTTATATACTGTTCAATGTTATGTTGAATTATTTTCAAATTGTAATCCAATTTTAATTCAAGTCCTAGGATATATTCTATTGTCACCACAATTTGTATATGTGCCTCTTTTTTATGTTTTGATGTATATTGTATGTGTAAATTCTGGCTATGTTCTAGAATGAAAAAAACTTATGTAGACGAATGGGTGCAAAGCCCTATGGGAAATGAAGTCTATACCTTTGATAAGGAAGTGAGCAGTCCTTTCAATTGGTAATAAAACGGTCTGTGTTTTAGCTATTTTAAAACGGAAAACGTTGTTAGAAACGGGAGATTCTAACCTTTATGCACAATATAAGCATGTAGTATATTATAAAACGGCCGTCTTTGAATTCACGATCTTTGTGTAGAGGTTGTAATGGTTGTATAGGGTACTGCAAGTATCCCTAGTGGTTGTTTAGGGTACTGCAATGATCCGGGACGCCTGTCAAGATCAGGTTAACACCGGGGTTGGGTACCAAATACGGATCGCGTCGGTACTACAGAGTGCCGATTTATGTAAAATCAATCGGTGCCATGTTTCGGTTCCTGAGAGAACATCTGGGAGAGAGAGTGGAGAGAGAGACAGAGTACAAGAGCGAAGCTATGAGAGGGATAACCTCACCCCTGCAACTTGTTTACTGTCCAACACCAACACAGAGCTAGGGCAATGACAAGCCGAAAGCAGTTTGAAGTGTGGTTGCACTTTTGTTAAAACTTGACGCAGACAACGCTCGCTGCAATTTTTGTGATGCCAAATCCAAAGCTAGCCACGGCAGCACGATTAACCTTAAGAAACGCCTGGTCAAACACAGAATATTTCTTAAAACGGAAGCGTGTACCGTATTAACTTAACATGAAAGCCAATTCGCCCGCATCAGCCGCAGCTAATCTTTCTGAAAGAAAGAGTTTGCTAGTTCATTTCTAGACTAGTTCAGAGCTGTATTTTGCAAGAGTAGTTACAAAAAAGTTACAATATATTTTAATATGGATTTTTTTACTATGTCTTTCGATTATTTGTATTTGAAATGTTCCAAATAAATAACGATATTGAAATTGAGAAGTGTGGACTTCTTTTGACTAAAGAATAAAAAACATCTAAACATTATCTACATGTGACACGCTCAGAAAAAGTAAATATTTCTGTGTTAGTAATAAAGATCGAATAAATTAGGAAAACTTAAGGCCCCAGAAAGGTCAATATTAAATCCAGTTAAAAAATATATTACTCACTTAGACCTAGATAATGTAAAACCATGGGAACGTAGTGACTTCCATAAATTAATCTTCATTAGACCACAGAGAGCAATAACCGCATTTATATCAGTTAAAATTTGTTTATGAAAGGAATATGCCGCACACATTTACATTATGCTGTTTTCTGGTGCAACTATCATGGACTCATGTTTGAAAATAATTAAATCCCTGAAACGTCCAAATCAGACTGTTGATCTGTGGAATTATGTCTGTGCCACAGCAACGTAAAGAGGTGTAAACCAAGAGTGAAAAGAGAGAGAGAGATGGAGAGAGACAGGGAGAGGGATGGGGTGCTGTCGTTCTCTCTTTACCAGGCACACACGTAAAGCATGATGGGGGGATGAGAGGAGGAATATCTCACTGTCAAGCTGGAGGATGTTCATTTCTCCTCTCTTCCTCTCTCTCTCTTTTTTTTAAAGCTCCGGGACAATTACGATGCCACGCCATGGAGAGTAGAGCAGAGAGGACACACACACACACACACATACTCAGCCACACACACACCCACAAATTTAAACACGGATCGTGGTGAGACACACAAAGTAGGATAAACGGGAGAAATATTGACAGTAGAGTTGATCAAAAACCTTCTGAACTAGTACTCTATAGAATAAACGATATAAAAACTTCTGAACTAGTACTCTATAGGATAAAGGATC
>CM055757.1:7309887-7312387 GCA_029465975.1 Dallia pectoralis
GTGAGTGTGTGTGTGTGTGTGTGTGTGTGAGTGTGTGTGTGAGTGTGTGTGTGTGTGTGTGAGTGTGTGTGTGTGTGTGTGTGTGTGTGAGTGTGTGTGTGAGTGTGTGTGTGTGTGTCAGGGCCATTTGAAATAGATTTTAATTGGTGTATCTATAATGTAAATGGGAAGAGCTAAAGTACTGACAGACAACATACCTGTGTTCAGTCAAATCCCAGAGGACACGACACACACACACACACACACACACGCACACATACACACACACACACACACACACACACACACACACACACACACACACACTGATTCACGTAGACACGCACACCAAAACACACACGATACACACAGACACACTCACAGACATGAGAACGCTTCAGGCCGATGTTTATATTAAATATCTATATTTAGATGATGAAAAGTTTTTTAATGACATGGAGCACCCAGTACAGTGAATAGAGTGCGCTATATAATGTGTAAATATAATGTTACGTATATATAATGTATATCATTACCAAAGTAGAGAACCCACTGGAAAACAATTGGCATTTTTTAACCCTTGATTCTTTTTAATAGGAATTAAAACCTAACCTTTAAATCTATGCTAGTGGTTCTCAACCTGGGGTCCTTCAGCAGGTCCTTCTTTTCCTCCCAAAATAACAGGACATTAATTGTATTAAACACAAAATGTACATAGATTTTCTCTGCAGAACTATGGACAATGGCCTGCATCTATTACTGAAAATTAAAACATTTCCTCTACATTTGAGCTTTTGTTTGAGCCTTTAAGTTCATAACCAAAAGATTTGTTAAATATGCAAATTGATAGCGCTTGACTGCGCAGAAACAGTTCGGAAACTGCAGCTTTAACCCCTTACTGCAAAACTATATCCTGGAATCAGAAATCGCTTTAGTGGCAGGTAGGTAAACAACATACAAGGAATTTGTTCTGGCCTGTTAGTGCAGGAATTCATACACATGTAATAAAAACAAATAAGATCCATAGACTGCAATAATTTACAAAAAATTTACATCCTAACGCTCACCTTTAAACGTAATAACAAACAAACCTCAACATATAACCTTAACATCTCTGTCTCTTTGTCTCTCTCTGAATCTCCCTCCCCGTCTCTCTGACGTTACGGAGAAACGTCACGATCAATCGGTTGTATTGACCGATTTTTTTAAGCACATTAGTAACATTCACAGACGAGACGTTGTGTGAAAAAACAACTATGAGAGGGAAACAAACTGTGATAACTGATATGTGTGTGTGTGTGTATATACACACACACACACACACATATCGTGTGCGTTTGCGTGCGTTTAAGAATGTTGTGTTCAGGCCTTCACCTCTCCTGACTCACTGAATACTGAGGGTCTTAAATATGCGCCAGACTACAACACTGATTGCTTCTCACGAACACGTGTGTATGTGTGTGTGTGTGCGTGTGTGCGCGGGTGCGTGCATGCGCGTTTTCTAACGGGTGTGTGACACTGTTTGTGTCATTTGTGCGTCTGTGACAGAGGTGGGTATAGATATATGTATGTGTGTGTGTTATGATAAAGATGGGCCATTGACATCTGTAGAAGAATCACCTGTTGTGTAAGATCAAACAGTCAATAGGGTAGGGAGTATATGTACACACACACACACACACACACACACACACTCTCTAAGCTGCACGGCTTTTGGCCCCTGAACACAAAGCAGGCTGCAGTTGTCTGGTCGACAGATAGAGGGCGCTGTGGACTCTGGTCAGCCCACTGACCCTCTACTGCAGCGCAGACTGGAGAGTTGGGACATTCCCATGGAAACCAGGGGAAGCCTGCGCGGTCATTCTGTCTATTCTTAGCGCACAATAATGAGGCGTCTCATTCGTTACAATCATTGTTTAAGTACCCCTTTAAAAACCTACAGGTGAGGGAGGGCGTTTCTGAACCCTCACACTTCTGCGTGTGCGGTCACCTCCGTCGGTTAAATACAACGGTGACAGATGAAACAAATAGATCATTTTACCACACCAAATGGGTTGAGGGAGTCAGAACGAACGTCATTACTGCCAGATTCGGCCTCTTTCTTTAACCAAGCTGAAAAAACATGCTGTTATTAAGACCACCGTCCTAACAGTAATTTATGGCCTTCCACTGAACAGAGTGCTGAAACATTTGGATGTGGTTTCCCACAATGCAACACAGTGGTCATTGTGATCATTTAATTCAGTACACCGACGCCACCGTGTTCACTGGTACCAGCTGATCTACAAGTCCCTCGTAGTCTGCCCTTAATTACCTCAGCTCACCACACATGATGACCCTGGTCAGTCGTAACGTCAATACTTCCTTCGGCCGTAATTCCTTCCACTTCTCTGCTGCCAATGACTGGAATGAACTGCAAAAAGACTCTACAACTGTACAGTCGACAGTCCTTACTCCTCTCAGAAACTGTCTCTCTGTACACACAAGCATCAGCAGACATTGTGTCAGGTATTGATGTCAC
>CM055757.1:7319887-7327387 GCA_029465975.1 Dallia pectoralis
ATATATCATGTCTCAGTATGTCATGTCACAGTATGTCATCTCACAGTATGTCATCTCACAGTATGTCATGTCTCAGTTTGTCATGTCACAGTATGTCATCTCACAGTATGTCATGTCACAGTATGTCATGTCTCAGTATTTCATCTCACAGTATATCATGTCTCAGTATGTCATGTCACAGTATGTCATCTCACAGTATGTCATGTCTCAGTTTGTCATGTCACAGTATGTCATCTCACAGTATGTCATGTCACAGTATGTCATGTCACAGTATGTCATCTCACAGTATGTCAAGTCTCAGTATGTCATCTCACAGTATGTCATGTCTTAGTTTGTCATGTCACAGTATGTCATCTCACAGTATGTCATCTCACAGTATGTCATCTCACAGTATGTAATCTCACAGTATGTCATGTTATGTCATCTCACAGGTATGTCTTTAAGGAGACACATGAGGGAATGGTGGTACCTTGGGATTCAACAAATGGTTTGTAATCATTCGTTTAGATATCCCACCGCGTTTAACGAAATCTCACGATAAGGCTGTACAAATATGTTTGCCCCACATAAATGTCAGAAAGTGAATGGGGAGCTTTGTAATTACCTCCGGCCCCGCCCACTACAGCTAGCACTATCGGACGTGAGGAAATAAATGACAGCTGATTATGCAACAGTGCTTGTTCACAAACAGAGAAAAAAAGATACCCACCGCCATTAGACAATTATTAACAGATTTCACGTGACGATTGAAATATTCCCTCTGAGGTGAAAGAGGTTGCTGTACTCTCCGTTCGGTATAGCTCACGCCGGGCAAAGGAAAATGTCCTGACAGCTGAGGTCTCTCTAAAACCTCACATCAAATCTACAAGTGGACAAACACCTTCCGAGCCCCACACCTCCTGAGGAAAAAGTGCCAACTTTCCATCCATCTAGAGTCTACTCTGATAGGGTTAGGGTCAGAGACAGGGGCTCTGGTACTTTTGGTGTGGCCGGGTATATGTATAGAGTGACCAGTGTGTGTGTGTGTCCACCTGGTGAGCTCTAGAGAAACAGGGGGATGCGCAAGGCAAGCGAAGCCCAGGGCAGAGCAGCAGCTGCAGGGTAAATCTGCTGGGTTTAAGGGGGCTTTCTGGAGCTTGTCACCACCATCAGTAACCTTTTGGAGGACACACACACACACACACAGACACTAATATGTGTGGGAATCTCTAAGCGTGCATGTGAGTCTTTTCGTGGAACACTGGAGCATGTGATCAAAGTCTATGGAACGTTCTTCGAAGATCACGTTGAGGTCAGAGGGATTGTCCACGTCCTGTTTGGACAGGTGTGTGTGTGTTTGGTTAACATGGGTAATGTGACCTGTGGTCGGACAAAGCAGGGAGACAAATAAATCATAACTGTTTCCACGGTTTAGGTGAAGGAAAACTGGCCTGGTTCTAAACTGTATGTCACCTGAAACCACTGCATTCACCACTTACTGGCCAGTGCAGAAAACAACTCTACAAACAATACTACCCACCAAAGCCTAGCACTGTCTGTAAGTGATGTCAGTAGTCTGTAAGGGATGTCTATAGTCTGTAAATGATGTCTGTAGTCTGTGAGGGATGTCTGTAGTCTCTAAGTGATGTCTGTAGTCTGTAAGTGATGTCTGTAGTCTGTAAGGGATGTCTGTAGTCTGTAAGTGATGTCTGTAGTCTGTAAGTGATGTCTGTATTCTATAAGTGATGTCAGTAGTCTGTGAGTGATGTCTGTAGTCTATAAGTGATGCCTGTAAGTGATGTATGTAGTCTGTAAGTGATGTCTGTTGCTCAAACTGAGACACAGTCAATGTCAGTGTAACACAGCTACTGTACATGAGCTCTTTCAGAGAGAACTGTATAAAGGCTTCTGTCTTTGTTTTACCAACAGCAGATGGTATTTGAAAGCAGTCATTTACTGTGTTGTGTCACATGCTGGCTCACCCATAGAGAGCTATAAGCCCTGTCCGTGTTGCCCTCTCCTCCACTCATCGGAGACACTCCAGCAGCGCGACACACAGAGACTGCAATGGTATAGCTTAGCCCTGTCTTTTCCTGTCTCCTCTCTCTCTCTCTCTCTCTCTCTCTCTCTCTTTCTCTTCCTGTTTTTTCTCTCTCTCTCCCCCTCTCCCTTTTTTCTTTCTTTTTCTCTGACTCACTCTCTCACTCTCCCTCTCTCCCCTTCTCTTCCTGTCTTTTCTCTCTCTGTCTCCGTCCCACTCTCTCTTTCTCTCTTCCTCACACCTGCTCTCTTCATGTTAAGCAGTGCTAGACACCGATTTATCTAGACTAGAACATACTTGACACACCGTAAAGCAGGTCTCCTCTAACTGTAGATAAAGCACATGTTTAAACTAAGATCAAGGTAATTTATAACCTAAAACATTTGGAAACAGCTTACTAACCAGATATTAAACGAAGCTAAACTATTTGTAGTAGTAGTATTATTATAGTTATATATAGTACTGGGGTACACGGTTGAAGAAATCTACTATTTATAGAGAAGCAGTGTTATTTCCCCAAAAATGTATATTATGATTTCTGAGACACGGTGTTTCTAACCTCATGCTAGTTGTTCATCTCGGCTGAGCTTAACTAGCTGCCTCCGTCCTCCTTCCTGAAAGGTACATATTCCAATACGTTTTACGGCCCTGATTTGCTCCTGATTTGCTGTAAGAGTTAGCTGTTTGACCAGAACACTCTCCACATTTAAAAATGAGTGGGGTTGAGTCACTTCCTTTAAGATCTCTGGCTACACCAGATCAAGTGCGTAAATGTGATATTATTCTGTCTTAACAGATATACTGGATACACACACACACACACACACACTGCACACACTGCACACACACACACACACACGCACACACGCACACACACACACACACACACACACACACACACACACACACACTGCACACACTGCACACACTGCACACACTGCACACACTGCACACACACACACACACACACACACACACACACACACACACACACACACACACACACACACACACACACACACACACACACACACACACACACACACACACACACACACACACACACACACACACACACACACACTGCACACACTGCACACTCACACACACACACACTGAGTCAATGGAAGACACTCAGTGTTTTAGCCTTAAGCCCTGTTGACCCCCTATCTCCATGGCGATCCCGCACGACCTCATCAAAAGGGGACAGGACAGGGGTGAAAGCGCTAAGGAGGACGGTGTGGTGCGCCTGCTGACCTCATCAAAAGTGGACGGCCAGAGCAGTGGACAAGTGGACAGGCGAGGTGCCAGGCTGGGTCAGCACTGCCACTCACTTATCGGGCTCTACGAAATATTAAAAAGGACTTCCAATAAGAACTTCTTATCTGGCATTGGATTGCGTTTTCCATTGTGTTTCAGTCCGTTCATTTCAGAACGAAGTATGGTATTATTATGAAGCTAAAACCCCAGCATGTTGAACGGCAAATTCATTATGTTGTTTTCATCTGAGATTGTAATTTTGAAACGCGCACACGCACGCACGCACGCACGCACGCACGCACGCACGCACACACACACACACACACACACACACACACACACACACACACACACACACACACACACACACACACACACACACACACGATGTATACTTTTATGAAACAGGGACATTGCTCTTGTTCTGCATAGTGCGTGTTGATGAGAAGACTATATGCTGATGTCAATATGCATTTATACAATTGTAGGCATAAGTGCATGTCTGGTGACTCGCTTATTAATGTAAACTGTTGTGTCACATAAGGACAACATAAGGTCTCTGTTCAGGGGGTGTGAATATTAATACCTCATTTAATGACCTCATATTAGCGAAATGTAAGACGCTAATAAACTATTAGAAAGTGTTACTATTTAAAATCACTCAGTACTTTTTACACTACCAAGAAAACAGGGCATTAGCAAACACACACACACTTACACACGTGGGGATGAGGTGGACAGGAGGTGGGCATGAGGTGCTCATCAGGTGGGCATGAGATGGGCAGGAGGTGGGCATGAGGTGCTCATGAGGTGGGCATGAGCTGGGCATGACACACGTCAGTCTGAATTCCACAGGACCAACACACACGCACGCACACACACACACACACACACACACACACACACACACACACACACACACACTGTAGCGATACTAACTATATACAGTAGAATCGGCAGGTAAAAGTAACATATTGGGGAACAATCTTTCTCACTCTCTCGGGAGGATCAATAGAAAATGTTAAAAGTATTTGTTTCAAAGAGATGTAAAAATTTACCAATAGAAGTAACATATGTACCCTGGCTCTCCAGAATGAAACATGCACTACAATATCGCTGAAATCAATGGATATGGCTCAGGTGTGAATTCTTGACAATCGTCCAAAATAATTCATTGATTTGCGTAGACAATCTGGTCAGAGTCAAAAGCAGAAAGTTCTCTAGAGAACGATGCTGGGGTTGTATGAAAGTATTTGTGACTCGAAATAAGACTTTTCAATGTGTTCGCTTTCACTCAGTGTGCAGAAAGTAGACAAACATGTCATAGTCTGTCTTCTCACAAGTAACACTTTCTTCTTCCCCTCATCCACACCAACCCTAATCCACACCTCCCCCTCATCCACACCAACCCTCATCCACACCTCCCCCTCTGCTCATCCATCTACTCTCCCCTCATCCACACCTCCCCCTCTGCTCATCCATCTCCTCTCCCCTCATCCACACCTCCCCCTCCTCTCATCCCATTTCCTCTCCCCTCATCCACACCTCCCCCTCCGCTCATCCCATTTCCTCTCCCCTCATCCACACCTCCCCCTCCTCTCATCCCATTTCCTCTCCCCTCATCCACACCTCCCCTCTCCTTCATCCGCTCTGCCTCTTGGATTTGATAACCAATATTCTCTCCGCTAAATGAGAGAAGGGAAGTAATTACGCGTGTGTGTCTCGGCCCGGGTAGCGTCCCGGGGTGTTGGGTATCTTCACGAGTCCAATAGGTGACTGTAATTATGTTGGTTTGAAAAAGAACATGAGTGTCTTATTCCAGAGGGATTAGTTCTCCGCTCATCTCTATGTTAACGCAACACAAATGTATACAGGGAAACACACACACACACGCGCGCGCACTGACACACACACACACACACAGCTCAATGCTCAATTTATTCACCAGTCGCCAAGTGAATAATTCCACTAATAATAAAAATCGTAAGAAGCGAACTGAGATGGGAGAGCGAGAGAGAAGAAGAGAAATGAGAGACAGGGGGATGTAATAAGGAACACTGAAGAGGTTTTCAAGGACATAAGAAAATGAAGTTTACACTAGCGTTCAAAAGTTACGGATCACTTAGAGATGTCCTTGTTTTTTGTCCATTAAAATAACATTGAATTCATTAGAAATACAGCATGTGCAATGTAAATGTAAATTACTATTTTAGATGGACATTTTCAATGGAATATCTACATAGCCATTTGTCTAGGTACATTATCCAGGGTTAGGGGTGAGGTGCAGGGTCAAGGGTGAGGTTAAAGGTTAGGGGTGAGGTTTAGGGTTATGGGTGAGGTTTAGGGTTAGGGGTGAGGTTTAGGGTTAAGGGTGAGGTTTAGGGTTAGAAGTGAGGTTTAGGGTTAGGGGTGAGGTTTAGGGTTAGAAGTGAGATTCTTTGTGCGATGTTCATATTAGTATAACATGTTTCCTTTATACATGAAGGAAACCTTTAAGACTGAATTGTGTCACACACGAGGTTGGAGTGAAACAGCCAGAGGTTTGGGAAGAGCGATCGGCGAGGCCGAGAGAAACATAGAACATACAGATGAATCCAGCACTTTCTAATGATGTGTGTGAGTGATGAACGCCTCGTGTGTGTGTGTGTGTTCACCCTTGCGCCATGCTGAGTGTGTTTAACGATGTGTGTGTGTGTGTGTGTGTGTGTGTGTGGGGATAATCACATAAATGGGGCACTGCCTCTGTCTATAAGGTTATGGCCCGTTGTGAGGGTATTCCTGCATTGCAATGTGAATGGCTTGGCAGTAAGGCCCACACACACGCCCGCGCACACACACACACAGTGTAATGCCTGACAATAACCCAGCAATACAATCCGTCTGTGGGACTGCCGGGAATATATAGTTGGCCCAATGATTGCTTTTGCACAACTTGATGGCGGTAAATTGCACGTCGCCATTTGGTAAATGTTGGCAGTTAGAAGTATACAAGTAATTATTTCCGCTTGTACTGATTGAGACATAATTCCAATATGGCCTCTCAAAATGACAGCATTCCGAAACAACTCCGTTTTAATTTCCCGGGAATACTAATTAGAATCAGGGGACGGGGGAGTTTTATGTGCTCCCTCAAATGGGGCAAAAATAATTAAACTGTCAGGGAAAATAAATATGCATAAACGCCGCAGTAAATGTCAGGATATGCAGCACCTTGTCATTACACCACTTTTGGTGGCAAAAGACAAAAGCTGTAACAATGATGTTATTGCATGGTGGGCAAGACACACACACACGCACACACGCGCAAACACATACACACACACACGCGCGCAAACACACACACGCGCGTGCGCAAACACACACAAATACGTGCTTCAGTGAGCACTAAACATAAACCATGAATAGTGGATCAAAATCAATCACTATAAAGATTAAAGACAGACCAGGATTACTCTGTATTTGAACCCCACTCTGTATGTGAACCCCACTCTGTATGTGAACCCCACTGTGTATTTGAACCCCACTCTGTATTTGAACCCCACTCTGTATGTGAACCCCACTCTGTATTTGAACCCCACTCTGTATTTGAACCCCACTCTGTATTTGAACCCCACTCTGTATGTGAACCCCACTCTGTATGTGAACCCCACTCTGTATTTGAACCCCACTCTGTATGTGAACCCCACTCTGTATGTGAACCCCACTCTGTATGTGAACCCCACTCTGTATTTGAACCCCACTCTGTATGTGAACCCCACTCTGTATGTGAACCCCACTCTGTATTTGAACCCCACTCTGTATGTGAACCCCACTGTGTATTTGAACCCCACTCTGTATGTGAACCCCACTCTGTATGTGAACCCCACTCTGTATTTGAACCCCACTCTGTATGTGAACCCCACTCTGTATTTGAACCCCACTCTGTATGTGAACCCCACTCTGTATTTGAACCCCACTCTGTATGTGAACCCCACTCTGTATTTGAACCCCACTCTGTATGTGAACCCCACTCTGTATTTGAACCCCACTCTGTATGTGAACCCCACTCTGTATTTGAACCCCACTCTGTATGTGAACCCCACTGTGTATGTGAACCCCACTCTGTATTTGAACCCCACTCTGTATGTGAACCCCACTCTGTATTTGAACCCCACTCTGTATGTGAACCCCACTCTGTATTTGAACCCCACTCTGTATGTGAACCCCACTCTATTTGAACC